>VUQH01038655.1:21560-67257 GCA_015106775.1 Etroplus canarensis | reverse complement strand
GCAAAGCCTTTGCAATTTGACATTGAGGAACATTGTTTTTGAAGTATTCCACAATCTTTTTACATACTCTTTCACAGATTGGAGAGCCTCTGCCCATCTTTACTTCTGAGAGACTCTGCCTCTCTAAGACATCCCTTTTATAGCTAATCATGTTACAGACCTGATATCAATTAACTTCATTACTTGGTAGATGTTCTCCCAGCTGAAACTTTTAGAACTTTCTTGCTTTATCAGCCATTTGTTGCCCCTGTGCCAACTTTTTCAGGACCTATAGCAGGCATCAAATTTGAAATGAGCTCATTTAGTGGATGAAGGTGTACAATTTCCCAGTCTGAACATTTATGTTATCTCTGTTCTGTTGTGAATAAAATATTGGCTCATGTGATTTGAAAGTCTTTTAGTTTTCATTTTGTTCAGATTTAAAGAACTGGAATTCAGGTTGTATAATAAATAATATGTAGAAAAGTAAATGTTGTATACATATCAGAATCAGAATACTTTCTTTCTCTGGGGGAAATTTCTTATGTTACAGACAGTCATACACATGAAGATCAACGCATGGAGCAGTTTCTCAGCCTGATTTTGGCTGGATGCAACAGATAGGGTGAATCTGAAGGCAGATGATCCTTTGTGGCGACCTCTAAGGGTAGAGAAGAAGATCTCATAATACAGAGTTCTCTACTAACCTGTAGCTCAGAGTGTCTCACTGTAGTAGACACAGTTTGACACTAGAGGGGGATAGAGGCTGCTTGTGTGTCTGTGTGTGTGAGAGAGGGGCAGACAGTTTTAAAAAGTGCGAATCCTCTATATTTCACATTAAACAGAATACACTTTTTGTGGGATAGTGAAGTGTTTTCTCTGAGATACCCGCACAGTTCCCCGCTGTCATGTCTCCTCTTCCAGAAGCCCGTAGAAGCTGCGGAGGAAGCGGGTCTGTGCGTCCCACGCAGAGGAGGGTTTTCCGGTTAAAGTTTCCTTTGTGATTAGGAAGTGGCGCTGTAATGCCAAAGCCGTTCATCCTTACAGACACAACACACAAGCGGCGAACACAATGAGTAAGCATTAACATGTGAACTAACAGCGCGAGGTTATCGCTGAAGTTTAATTTGTAACCACAGGGAGGGGCAGCGCAGGACCCGGCGCTTGTAGCGGTGATGCCCGGTTGTTATGGCGTGCTAACGGTAGCTAGCTAACTTGGGGTGTCTGTCTGCAGCCAGCGGGGAAGCCGAATAGTTTTCAGCTGAGGTCGGTGTCAGCGTTAAATGCTTTACTGTCGCAGCGGGTAGCTTTTCGCATTCCGTACGTCCGCTTATCTGTCGCAGCCTGACTTTGGCTGGCGTTGAGAATGTTTAGGTTCACTCCCACCCAGACGAGCTAACAATAGCTTAGCATGCTTGTCTGTTTTGGACAGTGACAGCTGCAGGCTGCGGCCCCATGACATCTGTGGAAAGGCCTCCTGAAACGTGGATTCCTTTTGCCCGTGTTATCAGTTGTCATGGGTCTTTTTTTAAACCTCTTTTACTATTCGAGAGCTGTTCTCCACATGTCCTGGTTACAGTGATACAGTTGCTCAACATCATAGTAGTGGATCAGAAAAGAAAGGGGGGGGGATAACAGGTGATCTGTACTGAATCTTTGCTCTTGTTTTACTTTGCAGACCCGTTTAGAGCTCTCTCCTGCTGAGATGGGAAAACGCCCCTTCCACATTCTGTAACACAGGTAAGTAAACAAGCCTAGTTCCCATCTGGCCTAGTTTTTATGACAAGCCAGGTGGCGACCACATCCTTTACCTGTTTTCTGAGGCAGTTGTAATTTTTGGTGGTGGTTTTCCTGTGTCAGATGGTGAAACAGCTCTGATTATGAGGATGTGTGTGTGCCTCGCAGTGTCTGCCAGTGTAATTGTGATTCATATCAGAAAGGCGAGTGTGGGCGTGTAGAGAGGGCTGCTCCAGTGTGTTACTTCACTGCTTGGCAGCAGAACAGTACATTGCATGACATGTGTATGTTTGAACAGCAGCTTTCTGTTTGGAAAGTTTAGGATGAGGCAACTATGGGCATCTCTTTGCCTTCATTAGCAATGGACGGGTTTTTTCAATGTAATGTCTCTTATCTAGGTCGCTGGCTGATAGTGTGCTAGATTATAGCGCGAGGCCTCAATAAAAGGTGCAGACATTAAGCTGCAAAATGCGCTTCACGTGTTGATTAGGGGATATGCATCTTAAAGTCATGTATCAAGATGGAGATCACATGTCCTTGTGAGGAAGCGAGTGTGCACATTATCTTGCTGTCTCATCCAGATATATTTGTCACTGTGCTGGATAACTTCTTTATGCAAATATTTGTGTGAATTCTTGATTGAATTTCATTTTAACACCACCTGGTTTCTCTAAACCACTTTCCGGGTTTGTATTTTCTCAGTATGAACGATAAATCTGCCAAGCTAGGCTAGTTTTGGCACCTTGCCATCTATACAGTGGTTTCATATCTCTTAAATGATCAGGACAAAATAATATTTCAAAACTCATTGATGTATGCTCTTTGTTGCCAAGTTCTTCTTGGCAGGAGGTGTATTAGATTATCAGATACTCCAGAGGACTGGCTAGGCTGATGCTGTCATGACTGCTTGATATCAGGAAGATTGACGTGTAAACAGGATGGTAAAAAAAAAATTATTTAGGTTTTTTTTGAAAGGAAATATGTATGTAATGTTGATTCATGTGTATTTATACCATCATGTTTATGTCTAGCTTTAATGTGTCAGATTCACACCTGTGTCATGACCTGGGGGTAAAAAAACAGAAACCTCCATGGGTTTGAACCTGAGTAGTTGTTCAATAATGACTCAGGTCCTGTTTGTAGTATCAGATCTTTAAAAGTGTCAAATACCAAAGCTGGTACCAGATATCAGGCATTTTAGATAGATAGTTGGATAGGTAGATTTATTTCAGTCTATGCAAGTTTTGCTCAACATATGGACAAGAGAGAAGCAACAACTCAAATAATACAGTCAAAACATGTAACTGTTACTATTTAAATTCTGGTTGTGGCAGTTTTTATTTGTATTTTATTTGCCCTGCTTTTGACAAACACTAATTAGCGCTTAAAGACATTATGGTGTAGTGGTTAGCGCTGTTACCTTACAGCAAGAAGGTTCCTGGTTAAATCCCTGGCTGGGGCCTTTCCTTGTGTAGTTTGCGTGTTCTCTGTGGATACTCTGGCGTTCTCCTACAGTCCAAAGTTCTGCCATGGCTTGTTAGGGTAGTTGGGGAATTTAAATTAACTGTAGGTATGAATGTGAGCATAAATGATTGTCTGTTTGTCTGTGTTCACCCTGTGATAGACTAGTGCACTGACTACTGTGTATCTTTCAACTTAATCCTATGATTGTCTCCAACCCCTGCCACCCTGAATAGGATAAGCAATTAATGGGTAAACAGTAGGGGTTTTTGCTTTGTAAGTGACATTGTGTATGCATATGGGTGGGGATCACCACAAGTTTTTTTGTTTTTTTAACCAAGGCAGATTATAAGGCAGTCAGTACATTTTTCAAAATAAATGCCTGAGCAGTATGTTCAACTGCCTCTCCAGAGACTCTCCTCTTCAGTTGTTGAACCCTGACTTGACCATATTCGACAACAGCTGCCAACAGTAATCCTTTTTTTGCTCTGCAGCCTCATTGCTTGGCCTTATGTCTCGTAGCAGATCTCAAGATCAGAACAAGGATTATTTTCACCAGCTGTCATCAGAGTTGGCCTGTCCAACATTGGGATAAGAGACTCTGGAGAGGCAGCTTAGTGATATTGATGGCTGCCATAAGAGTGACCTGGTCTTCCTGCTGGTAGGGAAACACAAGATGGGGGGAAAAGCTAGTTGGTTAGAAGAAATGTTAAAATAAGACTGAGGGGATTGTCCACCAGTCTACTGATTTGTACTCTTGGAGAAATAAAAAAATAAAAAAATGCTAAAATGAGTCTCAAAGTATACTTGGCCAGTTGCGAATATGCCTTGGTGGCCAGCTCAAGTAAATTCTGTTTCTGTTTCTGTTCTCCCCCTACTGTGCTTATAATCCAGTTTTAAAAACTCAAGAATATACAATTTTCCTATATTAAGTAAGCCCATTCACCTGAATTGTATTACAGTCACATATTTTTCATTTCTCTACTTTATTGCCTTAAAAATATAACAATTTTTTTCTATCAAGCAATCTAAGTGTTTTAAATCTGCCATGATCAAGCATGCAGACATACAGATAGATCAAGTGAAAATTTAATGTGTCATGTGGTTTGTGTGCTGCTATTCAGACATGTGCGCCTGTGTTTGTGAGAGATTGGAGTAACATCTCAGACAACACTGCCTCATTGTTTGCAAGCCCGCCGTGCAGTAATGACAGAATCCCCATCAGAACCCCACAGCTAGACAACACATATTTGCAAAGAGAACAACAGAGAGATCAACACACAGCACAGCAGCAGGCCCTGCCTTTGTAAACAGCCATTACTGAGTAGCTGTACAAAGTTACCGGGAATGCTTCAGAGAGGAACCTGTTACACCAGGCTTGTGCAAGTAAATCAGGAAAATCTCTTTCATAGCATGGGTTTGAATGGCAGAAGTCTTACCTCAGACAAGTTAGCCTTCAGGCTTGGCTTCACCTCAAGCTTAACCAGTTTGTGTTATAAATGTACCTACCAGCCAGAAAGAAACAACAATTTTTTTTTCACCTATTACTGCTATGACATGTCAACCACACTGAGTACATTTTTGTAACACAATTGTGCACACTTTGCCACTGTCACATTGTTATGTGATGGGGACACTTTCTAAAACCGAGCAATAACACCCCTGTTTCCCAGAATGATGTCTCTTTTTGTAGAAGAACTGAACAAGCTTTAACGGAAAGCGAAGGATGGATTAAAGTTATTTAGAAGTCTGGGTCACGTATGAGTTTTGCTTTGTTAAGGTGCAAAGTTTATTGCTTTTTTGTATTTGTGTTTCACATAAAGTTGTTATGGCAACATTAGAAGATATCTATGTTAATAATTTGTTGATGAAATATACTTGGATGATGTCACTCATACAAGCCAGGTGGCCCAAGCTAAACTGAATGCTATTGTTTCTAAAAACAGGTTTAGGTGGGATGACTTTTTTTAGTTTGTTTATTATGTTCAGTCTTGCCCATTATTTAAGGGTATACATTTGCATTATTCATGTTGCTCATTACAAGGAGATGGCTGCCATAAACAGGGGAGTGTCTTCATGATATATGTCTGAATTGCGCTCTGGAATTCACCTCGAGGGTAAATGGACTATATTGAAGTATTTATGTTAAGCTTTTTACAGTGAACCCCACTGCAACTTTCAACTCAACTTTCAGCTTTTCCTTAATTGTCCCCTAGGGGGAAATGGTCTCACTGCCAGATGCAATGCAGAACACACACAAACAAGTGCTCTTTTTATAGTTTCCTTTATGAGATGCCTCCAGCTCTGATGGTAGCATGTTACTTGGGTTCAGTCTGTGGAAATCACACTGAGGTTGTTAAGAACTTCAGGAAAGAAAAAAACATAAACTGCCTTTTTAAAAAAGCGGCCACAGCAACAGTTGTAAAAGCTGAAACATGCAAATTCTTCCGCGATGGCTGATTTAATCCCCGGTCTACAGCTCAACATTCTTCCTCTTTCCCAAGTTATTTGTGTATGAGCGAGACAGACAGTTTGAAAGAGAAAGAAAGGCACTCAGTTCCCTGGGACTAGTTTTTGGACTACTTAAAGCCTGTAAAAGTTTCCAGAGTAATGTTTTGTTTTTATAGCATGACTTGGTTGAAGAATACTCATCTCTGGTTACATAAGAGAAAACCTGATAGCTTAAATTGTTCCAATCCAGAACAGTTATTTGGGAGCTTCAGCTTCTTAGTGTTTCATTTGTAACATAGTATTTAATGGGAAAATAAATTGCAAGTGGAAGAATGGACAGAACAGGGCTTTCATCAGCGAGACCCAGGGAATATTTTCCATGTTGTAACAGCACTGCATAGTACAGTATAGAGCACTTGTGCAAAAGTCTTGAGCCACCCCTCATTTCTTTATATTTTCAAGCTACCAAGTCAGACTTTCATGTAATTTTTACCTTTGCCAAGAAGATTATGTTTTTGGTTTGGTTTCTTTGTGTGTGTGTGTGTTAGCAGAATTATGCACAAAGTTAAGGATGAATTTGCATGAGGTAAGAGTGATTGTATTTTGGAGTTGACCTGGATCCAGGAATGTTTTTGGAGGGCTTGGTGGGGATATGCAGGCTTAGATTGCTCTTGTTTAAAGTGGTCTTGAGCAATAGTTCTCCAGGCTTTCTGAAGGTCTTGCACCTGACAATTTTCAGTAAACTGTATCGACCCATTCAAGCATAAAAAAGGCACCTAACACAAGGGGGAACCAGTGTTGTCTTAACATAACAGACAACTTGGCAAAGAACCAATTTTAAATTCTATCTTGAGGAACTTTAATAGCAGCCTGTTGCAAAAGCACATTGTTTTTCCCCATTTTTTTATTTGAGTCTACAAAACATGCCAAAGGTAACAGTTTGACAGGCATAAAAAATGTACAAAATATAAAAAAATTAGCGGTGGCTTGAGACTTTTGCACATTACTGTACCTTAGAAAAGTACAGCTGACTTTGAAAGTTCCATTTATTTATTTAATTCTTTTGAATTGCCAAAAGACATCACAGAATGAGAAAAAAACAGACAGCATATGTGCTCAGTTGCTACATCAAAAGCTGTGTATGTCCAATAATTATGTTGAATGTGCTCTGTTGTATGGTTCATTTTGAAGACAGAACTAGAAACATTAATGGCTGTGCCTTTATTTGGGAACTCCAGCTATTTGCTCTCTGTACCCTGATTATTTAATGAGACACTAAACTTTCAATTTGATATTTTTATTCCAGGTTTCTCTGTCACACTGGCATCGATACACTCACAGAAAGGGGAGGAGCCAAGTCCTGGCAGCATGGAAGTTGCTGGAGTGCCAGGCTTGGCCCCAAGCCCTCAGAGCGACTCCGTGACCAACGAGCTTCAGGAGCTGTCCCTTCAGCCTGCTCCCAATCTGCTGCCTCTACAGGAGCGCAAGAATGGTGAGACAACGATGCATGTAACCTTTGTGTTTTTCAGTCACTGCTCCTTCAGTAACGCATTTTGCTGCTGGATTTTGGACAGGTGTTAAAGAAACTGAAATAGATACCTAGCAAAAATGTAATCCTCACTCAGTCTTTTGCAGAAGCAGTCCAACTTCATGTGGAATGAAATGTTACTCTCCCTTCTCCCAGTCAAATGCAGGCACACATCTCTGAATAGCAGCACACTAACCACATAATGTCCCCTGCACTATGTGTAAGTTTGCTTTTAAAATAAGTCCTGTCTGTGTGTTAAATAAATAGGCAGATCAGTATAAACCAGACCAAATTTGAACCCCATGAGGCTCATACACCAAGGGAATTATATTGATTCATATTTTTTATTCAAAAGCTACAACTGTTATGTTAATTGCTTTTACATAAAAATGCTCAAAACTATAAAGAAATTTAAAAAAGTTTAAAGAACCATTTTTAACTTTTTAATCATAGCTATATATAGACAGGTTCCATGTGATTCAGTGCACCAGTACTGTTGTATATTCATGCTGCTTCATGCTGGAAGTGGGAAATAAACTCGTCTCTCTTCCTGTGTGCAGACCTGCACACCTACAGCCCTGCTGTTTTGTCTGTGTCACCGTACAGTCAGTAGTTAGGTGGATAGCGCTACATTAAAGTGCAACCATAAATTTAACTGGGTACCCCCATCCATCCACAACCTGGTTGAAGCCCTCATGTCTAAAAACTTTTGTCTTTCTATGAGCATCTCAGTACAGGTTTTCGTCAGGGGTAGTTTCTCCCTGCAAAATTTCCCACATAGTGCTACTTACTGGCATTGTGGCTTTTCATGTGTATATCATCTGTTCATTTGTAATAAAGTGTTATGCTGTACTTTTTTAAAACTTTTGGGCATTTGTTGACTTGTTGCCCTTTAACCGTGCTGCCTGACTTCTGGCTCTCACACCAATCTTACCAAAATATGTACACTATCTACTTCTGTCATGTTACAGCCTCACACTTGTTTCTGACTCGCAAGCAGGCAGGCAGGCATGCATAACTATTTATCCATTACATGTATACCATTATATAGGACACTACTATATATCATACATTACTCAACAATGTGAGACTGAGTCAGTGTTGTATTTACAGTTATCCCTCCTGGATTTATAGAATGGCTCTTTGACAGGGCTGATACAAGGAAACACTACAGATCTTACAAACAACACTCTTGGTTCTGCCTCAAGTTAATAATTTGGCTGAACATGACTCATTGTTCAGTGAAGTGAACTTAAATTCCTCCAAGCATAGAAAAAGGTGTGCTTGGAGAACATGTTGCATAACTTGAGGCCAAGTAGAAAGTGGGAAAAACACTTGTCTGGGAAGCAGAAGTTAAATGTCAGATGCGCCTGTACATCCTGTTCATTACTCAGTAGAGAGATTACCTCACCATTGAGGGTGTCTAAAGTTAAGAGCGTCACAGAGATTTAAGTGCTACGGTGGGAGTATATGTATATAGAAGATTGTGTGCACTGAAGTCTCCAGAAAGAAGGGAGTGAAGAAGCTTCTGTACCTAATTGGCTTGCTCCTCAGCCTTGACCTCCTGCTACTATAGATTAGAGTGTGCTGCATGTTTGCTCTGTGGACTTAACACTCTGTTGCCCTGTTTTGTGTCTGGAGTTCTTTTAGAGCTTGCAGTACTTGGCTGTTCTGAGAAACCTCCAGCAGCTGTCAAATTACAAATTAAAAGTGAGGCAATGCTTACCTTTGGCATCCAAAGATTTGGTAACTAAAAGTGATCTAATTTCCAAAAGGCATAAAGTTAATGGTGACAAATTTTATTTAAAGTCTTTTTATTTTCATTTTACAGTTTTAAAAATAATCCAAACAAGGAAAAGGGACCAAAACAAAAGTGTGAGCGTGTCCAGCACTTGGCAAGTGTCACAGCTTGTTAAGGCTTTTTTTCTTTTGTTTAGTTCTCTCCTTTCTTCCATTCCTCCTGCAAAAGAATTCTACTCCTTTTTGGCCCATCCTGTGTGCAATGCTATTTGCAGGCTATCCACAGATGATATTTAGGGCAGAGAACTGTGAAAAAAAGGGCAAAACCTTCAGCGTTCACCTCCTGAGAGTCCATTGTGAATTTTGAATGGTGAGTGACGAAGTGGAGGTGGTGGGGGAGACAAGATTGTCTCGTAGGGAGTATGCCCAGACTAGTGGGCAGTTGATGGTCCCAGCAGTTCCAAAAGGAACAAAAGGATCTGTATGAGAGATCTGTAGCCAAAATGAGCTGGAGGCAATCGCTAATAATCCTTCTACATGTTCATCTATGGAAGTGTTATGATTATTACTTATAGATGGATCTTGATGAAAACATGGTCGCTATGTGGCATCTTGGTGTAAATTCATAGGTTTGCTGGAGTTATAAAACTAGGCAAAACAAAAGCGTGATAGTAAAAATGAATGCAAGAGATATTCTATTTTCATCATAACTGGAAGCAAGGTCACAACCCTGAATTGGATAGGTAGGGAGATGAATGAATAAATGAATTGGAAGCAGAAGAAATTGTGAATAATCTGAATAATCACTCAGCCCTACCTTATGATTATGGAGGCCACAAAGTTCAATATCAGCTTCATCAGTTCACAGGATTTGTTTCGGAAAAACAGAGGATTGGTCACTCTGCATAGTGCACCTTTTACTTGACCTCACACACATCTTCCCATATCAGCTATATTGGCCGTTGGTTGCCCGGTTACTTGTAGGCAAAGCTAGTTGACCTGGTGTTGATTAGAGAGGAAATGACAGTTAGCAATGGTTGGATCAGTCAGTGATTTATTAATCAGCAGCAGCAGAGAACAATGCCCAATAACACATACAATAAAAATCAGTCTTAGAGTCATGGCACTTTACAGTTAACTTTTAGACTGCTCTGAAAGTAATAAAAAGACATTGAAGGTAAAAACATTCTTTATGTTATTTGAGCAGTATTTGAAGTAATGTTTACATCATTGAAGAAATCATCGTCCTGTGACTTCTTGTCATAGGACCATGTTTACCTCACTCTTTCACAGCCTCAGGCCACCACTCCCAGCTTTAAACAACCGCTGCTCTTGTTGGCCTTTTCTTACACTTCGTTCTGCTAGCCAGAAGTAGACGTGTTGCTACAGGCACTCCTGCAGTTTATCTAGCACCTAGATGCTTTTACAGCACTGACAAAACACATTGCATGTGCATTTCTGTATGCATGCATGTGTGGCAGAAACACCAAACAGAGGACCCATATAATAAGATTTATCAAAGCTTTATCTTTGACATGAAGTTACGCAATATGTTTACTCCATGAGGTTCCTTCCTTCATAAAGGATAAGTGCTGGGAGATTTATTGTTAAACTCACATTATACATAGAGTTAGGTGGTGTGTTTTTCAGGGTTAGAATCAAAGACAGATGTTTAGGTCTGTATACATTGGTGTCTGTAAGAGGGACGAAGAGGGAGCAGGCTGTGATTTAATGCGGGAAGGTTGACATAAAGTGAGACTGGTTTTGAAAGCAGTTTACATTTCCTGCTTTCTCAGTTACAAACTTGCCTGTGAAGGTTTCTGACAAAAACAGAAATGACAATTCTATTTTAATGGGACTGAGATCATTTAAAACTTTGATGTGGAGAAGCTTACTCAAGAGTGGGCTGCAGCAGCTGCAAGAGAAGGAGGATGGGGAAGTCGGAAAGAGGGGAGGTCATGTCTGAAATGGCAGTATTGCATAATTTCTCAGAGAGGGAACAGAAGGAAAGTAAGGGAAAATGAAAAGCAAGAACAGAGGAGGTGTGTTATTCGGACTTGAGGAGGTGAAGCTTGGCACCAGCTTGTTATTGTCCTTTTACATTTTTTGTTTCTAAACTGGCTGAGAGTGCAGAGTACATGTACCCTTTTTAAGAAGAACTTAAAAAGGGTACATGGAAACAGGAGAGAAAAAAACTGGAGCCTATGGGTGGACCTTATTCTTATCCAAGGAGCAATAAGGCGCAGACACACAGACCTACACACGCCCTTTCTGTTGGGGCGTGCATGCACTTGTAGAGTGTGCAGTTCAAATAATGGAACGTGAGGTGCACTGCTACCTGTGGAGTGCCAGCAGCCGGCGATAAGTTTGATGTGACTTTCCTGGTGCCGGACTTCTCAACTTTCCCTATTTTGCTACTTGAATTACTCTGCTTTGTTGGGAATATGTATCCATAATCTTGCCTGGAAGGTGAAACCTCCCTTCAGTATGGTGCAGAGGGATATGACTATCCAGTCAGGTAAAGTCCATTTAAGTATGCTATCTAGCCTCCATGTCTATATTTAAGTTTAAGAAATAATGGAAAGTTGCGTGTAAAGTCTACCTTAAGGTGAAATACAGGAGACATAATCACTTGTGCAAAGTGCTACAGTAGATTTTAACTGAAGTTGCAGACTCTGTAAATACAGAATGTAGTGTCAGTTTTCAGTTCTTTTGCGAATCTGAGTTTTTGCAAACTGGAAAAAACAATTTTCAAATTAGTTTTCAGTAAATGAGTTTTTGGGGTCTCTAGAGGGTCCTCAGGGTGCAGAACTGAGGTGGGACTGTGAGGCCAGGTTTGTAGGAATGAGGGGCTGAGGGTGTTGTGCAAGTTTGAAGATGTAGTTAAGGGGGAGAGGATGGCCATCCATCACTCAGAGCAGCTGTGAGCTGTCCAGCCAAGGCACCACTTCTGCTTGAGGACTGACTGTAGGCAACAGGCCAGCATCCAGGAAAAATTGGGGCGTTAGAGGTTAGCTGAGGGAGGAGGAACAGAGGCAATATCCTGGGCTCACTGATGGAGACTGTAACTGGGGGGAACTAGGTTAGAGGCATCACAGACTCTGCTCCAGATTTAAGTAGAAATGACTTGCTCAGTCGGAACAGATTGTTCCAGATCACAACTTGAACTACATCTACTGCCACTGAGACTAGAACGCAGTTATTAAATGATAAATGCAATGAGACTGCGGGCTAGTGTTGTCTGCAAATGGCAGGTGCTATAAGAAGCAGTATACCTACAAATACCCCTTTTGTATTACACGGAAAAAGAGACGTTTAAATTATATATTTTAGAAAATGAAAGTCTCCAAGGTTTTATATGACCTCTTGTACTTCTGTTAACTTAAAGAACCCATTGTGATTTGGGGGAATAACAACAGAAGCTCCAGCTATTTGAGAGGTGTTACGTTGTGCTACTCAAGCTAAGAATGGTTGACTGCTAGAAAATGGCCATGAAAAGGCAGAAATTTAAGGGTGTGGACCCAGTTTTCCTGTGGATTTTGGATTTGTCTCACTACATCATTCAGACTTGTAAACATAGACAGATAAAAATCACATGCCTCTTTGTCCCCAGCCATACATAATGACAAATGACTGACTATAGCTTACACTTGGATGTTGAACTGGGGTCTGGTTGGCAGGAGGCTGAAACAATCAACATCAAA
This sequence comes from Etroplus canarensis, assembly GCA_015106775.1. NCBI lineage: Eukaryota > Metazoa > Chordata > Actinopteri > Cichliformes > Cichlidae > Etroplus > Etroplus canarensis. The sequence goes on along the minus strand of VUQH01038655.1, from coordinate 54,657 downwards.
AATTAAAAATGCTGTTATAATCAAATCCCACAAAACCAAACATGCTGTTGTGCAGTATTTAAGATATGTATCGTGGCTGAGGCTAGCTTATCCCAGCAGTGATTCAGGGAGGCTGCTGATACTGTTATGTAACCTACTGGGTGGCTGCCAGCAGCAGAGGCCCCAGAGCACTCTGTCAAGCTGAGAGTAGGAGTGAAAAGGAGAGGGAAGGATAAGATGGTGAGGACGTAAAAGAAGACGCAAGGAGAGAAAGAAAGGGAAGAAGGAATGTAGAGAGAATTGAACAATTGGGGAAAAAAGGATAAAACAAGTAAAAGTTGATGCAAGGAAGGAAAGAATGAGGGGTTGTGTTTGAGTTTTATCCAAGCAAACAGCTGCAACAGACACAGTCCAGCTGCATACCTCCTTGTCTTTGTAACAGTGTTTCGTTCATGGCTTCCAGGACATAAGTGTAATGACAACGGCATGCTTTTGCCCAAGGTAACTGTAGTTTGAGTGCACATATTTCATCGCTGTCTGCATGTGGGGGTTGATGGATTTTTGCACATTGGAACATATAAGAATGCAGCACAAATCTGCGCTTCATAGCAACACGACAAAACAGATTGAGTATTAACAACAGGACGCCAAATGTCATAGCTTTTGGTGGATGTAAACAGATCCAATCTAATAAACATACAGGCAGAAGAATATTTATGCAACAGAGGCAAGTTCTGCAAGAAGCTTAGATCTTAAGTGTGTCCAGCACACCACGCACACACCCACGGACTATCCATGACTCACTGGTACACACACGCACACACGCGTGTGCACATTTCACAACTGGTGTCACTCTTGGAATCTGGACATACACTTTAGGGATTTGGTAGCCTTCCATTTTTACTGTGTGTCCTGAAAACATGGTATTTGAACAAGCACTGACACACACATCTTTGATTTGCAATCCAGCAAATTCTTGTTAGATAATGAGAAGTGTGAGAGCAGATCCAAACAGCCTCACTCAGATCTGTTGCCTAAAGCTAAAGAAAAAAGCTTCGCAGGTCTGCTCGTAGCAACAGGAACACAATGCTTGCACACCCACAGGTACAAGCCCACTCATGTAGCTCGGTGATCTTTAAAGACACACAAGCTCACACATCTACTGTATCATACAAATTGCAGTTTAGTCTCAAAGCTGGCAGTGCTGTGCAGATGGACACGTATCTATGTTAGTTAATGTCAATTATCCACTACTTGAAAACAACATACTACATTCAGAATAATACCATTAGGCATGGCCACACCTTTTTTAACAATTGCACCTCTGCTGTGATGTATACTTTTTTGCACAGCTATAATTTTCCCCTGGGATTAATAAAGCATTCTGATTCAGATTCCGAGCACACATTCACACATGTATAATTAGTGCTGTGTGTAGTAAAATTGAAAATTAAGGCAATGTATCATCAAAAGGTGCTTATTAATGGGACTGTGCACTGCCTTCAAATTACAGCAGTAATTGTGCATTATTTTGTGCAGTAGGACAAGCTATAGTGCTGAAGCATGTTTTGGAATAAAACTGTACTACTTTCTTAGCACTAAACATACTAAACCCTAAACTAAAAAAACTTTAACCTTAAAATGTAGTAACAAAGAAGTCCCATTGCCATAGAAAATAAACTGGTTAGCTCTTATTTTTAGGGGTGGACCCTGACAATTTAAGTCATGCTTTCCAGAATGTTTGGAAAAATATTATTTTATTCTCATTCATTTAAAGACAACCATATATCATGTACTTTTTGATATTATATACATTCAGGTAACTGGGTGGGAATTGATTGGGATCTGATGGCGTGTCAAAAGTAGCAAAGTATGACGAGATGCACTGTTTGCTGTTTTCAGGCTGTTTCTAATTTCAAATGCTTTTTAAGAACGTGACCTGCTAAGTCAGACTTCAGCCTGTTCAGATTTCCTTTCTAAGAACTCAAATTAACAGCATACACAAATATTTTTTAACTTGCTTTATGGGATTGTTTAATCATTTTATTTATTTATTTATTCCACATCTGTACCAGATTACAAGACCTTTTATCAATATCAATTTCTAAGTAGAGCTCCAGGTTACTGGACAGAGCCTATCACAGTTTACATGCCTGTGTTGCTCTGCAGTTACATTTTTTAATATGATAGATGGCAGTGTAGTTAATATGCTGTGTTCAGCTGCTTCTCGTATTCAAACCATGTTGACTGATCTGAACAGTTTATCAGAATTGGAGATAATCGGTGTTGCAACCCAGCCACAGGGGCTCACAAACAATTGTACGTCTAGTGCTGGTCCCAAGCCTGGGTAAATGGGGAGAGTTGCATCAGGAACCGGTTTTGGGGGAAGAGGATTCAAGGGATAGGGTGAGATGGAGACAGATGATCCGCTGTGACGACCCCTAACGGGAGCAGCTGAAAGAAGAAAAAGGAGGAGATAATTGGTGTCACCTTAATTGAAATTACTGCAGTGCGAAGAAGAGAGAATTTCTGAACCACAAGAGTTTAAGCACAGACTGTCTGAACTATGAAAACAAGAAAGCTGCACTTGATACACTGGCACAATAGAATAAAATAGAATTACAGCCAAATCAGTATGCTGTGTTTATATTATTTAGCTACCGAGTGGAGCAGTCACAGTTGTTATGGTCTGCATGTCGACAACATGAAGGTATATTTCTACATGTCAGGTTGAAATGGAATTAGCACAGGCTTGGATATATATCAGGTTTATTGTCTGGATATCAGTCATTGCCAAAGCTAAAAATTAGCAAATTCTGGTCATCAATTGATTGATTGGTGTATCTCTTAAAAGTAAACCACTACGCTACTCTGTATGCTGAAGTCATGTAGTCTCACCTTTACCTTTAGTCAGATATGAAATTTGAATTTGCAAAACAAAGTCAGTAAAACAGGGAAACCATCACAGTTGTATCAACATAGACAGTAGAAATGCATGATACCAAAAATTCTGTAGTCAGTACCAATAAATTTTTTGGTTTTTTTAAAGTAACACAAACATATAAATGTGGTTAGTTACATAAGGTTAACTTAAGCATTTGTATAATGTAGCCATTGCAAACATTTAGCCTGAGGAACATAGTTGATTTCACAGCAACAATGCAAAACTGCCTCAAACTAGATGGTACCCTATATTTTAAGATGGCATAAGAAGGATAATGCTTTGGATGTTGTTAATATGAATTGAAACCTTGGATTATGTGAACAGATTTTGATGCTGATGTCTTTTAGCGGCTTTGCTAATTTTGATGTATTTCCTCCATTGGTCTGAAAAGTCCAACATACGCTGTTTGCTTAGGACCTTTTGTGAATTAATTATCACTCCTTGGTCATCCGCCTCACAATTTAAGTACTTTGAAACCCAATTGCTGATTGGCTTTATTATTAATGAGCCAGGCGAAGCTATCCCTTCTTTTCATGCGTAGTTTGTAGTTTTTCCCAACTTTTGTGGGCATCCTTCTTTTTTTATAGCATACAAGGATAGACTAGAACACTTGTAGCCATATACTAACCCATCAGTTCTTGAAGAATTGTGACCTCAGCTATGTTCAGTAGTACTAATTATTAAGAAAGTGCAGCGGCAATTGTGTTTACAGAATTTTGGTACAAAAAGGTGTCGTGTAAGTATCCCCAGTGTTTTTTAACTCCTAGCTGGAGCTGGAAGACTATTCAAAAAAACAACAATAATAACAGAACTATGATTTGAAGCCTGCTTACTATGCTAGTGGGGGCTTCAAAGGAATTGCACACATGTAGTTTTAGGTTCCCGCTGCCACAGGTGCAAATCTACCACTGCGGTAACATGTGCTCCCACAAACAAGAGACATGCATCCTCTGCTTGTCTCTAACTCAATGTGCTCTGGTGTTTCTGAATAATAGAACAGCCATTAGGCTGTGACTCACCTGCTAACAACAGATATGTCGCGCTTAACGTTAGCTGATGAATGTGAGGTCACAGTGAGCTGGCAGACTTCCTGTTTTATTAGAATGACTCAGACATAAGGCATGAGATTCTAAAATCAGAGCTGTAGGCTAAGATATGCCTACCATGCATTATTTGGGCTGTATGTAAAACCTGATTACATAGGAGGACACAAATGGTAAGTACTTTCTCTCTTAGATGCCAGTCTTTGAATTAAAGCCAAAAGCAAACTGGAAAAACAGCTTTAAGTTCCAGTAAGTGTGAGAATTGGGTTGTCTTTCTATACAAACAGGAAACTCTTTGGCACTAGATAACATCAAAACACTCACAATCTAGAGATTTCAGGGAAAACTCAGAGCTTCTGTCAAATCTCTAGTTTTCTGCTGTCTTCATAGACCAGACTAAGGAACACAGCTCTGTGTGGTTTGATTGAATTTCTTATGATCATTATAGACTTTTTATGAACATTTGAGACTTTTGTGTTCTCACACACTCACATACTTTCCCCAAATGGGTTATAATAATTTTCTATTGCGTCTTTGTTTTTAGCTAAGGCTGTGGCTTGATGAAAACAAACCACTTTTTAATTTTTCTGTCACTAAGAAAGGATAGCTTATCAGTCACATGCAATAAAAATAGTGAAAGCTCTTTAATTGGCTTTTTATCAGATCTGCAAATATGTCACATGACATTTGACTGAGAGCATGATGTACCAGTAGCAGGCTTGACAAGATATTTGAGTAGATTTTTGTGAACAGAGAGAAGCAATGGGCACAAAAGAAGGGGAAGTAATGTCAGAACACCATCCTTCTTTAAATGTTTTCTTTCTATGAAATTTGCTCCCACGGTCTCCTAATTTGCACCAGCATGTCACTTAAAATCTTGTAATAAATAGGAACCTGTGTCCCCAAAGGTCTGTGCCTAATAAAAACTCTGATACTGAAGCAAATTAACAGCCAGGTTTTTATTAGTTATTATATACAGTAACAGAAAGAGGAGAGGAGAGATGGAGTCAGAAAGAGGCCTATAAAACCCCAAAGAGTCACCTGAAGAAAAAACATTTGAAAGAACACAATCAGCCAGCACTGAAAGGCTTTCTCAAAGCCAAAAAAAAAATCTTCTCTGTGAGATATTTGTGTGCTGCAACATGCACTCACTGAAATGGTTTTCTTTACTTGTGTCCAGCTCTGGCTGTCTACCTTGCTGCCAGTTTGCCCTGGAGTCCGTTGTTGTTGGTCTGAAGGAAAAAAGAAAGTTATGTTTCCTCTGTAAGTAGGGCAGGAGGTTAGGGGGTTCGTTACAATAAAATTATTTTCAGATGTTGAAGTTATGTAACAGTGTTACAAAGTCACAGTCATCACAGCACTGGGAGCACCCTTTTCCAGCTCTTGTGCTGTTTTTCCCCTCTCTCTCCCTGCCTCTATTCCTCTGAAAATCCCATTTGCTGGACACAACCTGAACTGCCTTTCTCCTTTGGTCTTTCGCTCTTGTTTTACAATAAAAGCTCTGGGAAGTAGATGCTAACAACTGCCTGCTAGCCTATGGCTCTTTCAACACTTGTGCTTTCATAAATGCTTCTATCTCCTTCAACAGCATAAAATTAGAGTTTAGTTAGACTACTTTTTATTGGCATGATGTGGCACAGTGAGGGGTACTCCTGTAAGCTGGTCAACAAAGAATCTTTGACTATGTTAAACAAGAGACTTTCTCAGAGTGCTTAATTACTTCCACTGCCTTTAAAAGCACTAAACCTACTTATTTTCTCTTTGAAGCAGTTGATAAACAGTCATTTGAGAAGACTGTAAAATAAAATAGTAAAATGCTAACTGTTGATACCTTGGAACACATTATTTAAAATAGGCATGCACTCACACAATAGAAGAATTAAACAAACCTCCAAGCTTCCAAAGTTTATTTGAAAAGTAAAAAAATGCAAGCCAAACCAGTCTATAGAGAGCCACCCAAATTTAGACATTCATTTTGACTTGCCCCAGTTATGTATACTCATGGTTTCCACGGACAATAAGGGATTATTAGCAGTATTTCACGTAAAATAATTTGGGGATTATGTCTGATTTTAGTCTGGTTAATATATCAGCTTCTTTTTCATTCTATTTGTGTTTAAACAAATTGGACCTAAACTATATCAACAAAAGTTTGGGCCACCTGCACATTATACCTACAGTAGCTTTTATGATTCTAAATCCATAAGCATTAATATGGAATAGCTTCCCTTTTTTGCAGCTATAACAGCTTCCATCCTTCTACAAATTATGGGGAAATTTTTGCCCATTCATCCAGAGGAGTATTTGTGAGGTCAGACACTGATGTTAGACAAGTAGCTCGCACTCTCTTTTCTTGTTCATTCCAGAAGTGTTGGATGGGGATGAGGTCAGGGCCCTGTATAGGGAAATCAAGATCTTCCACAGCAAACTCATCCAACTAAGCCTTTATGGACCTTCTTTTTTGCTTCTTGTTTTGCAGAAAAACAAGCCCATAGCATTAACCCTCCCCCACCAAACTTTACATTTCGGAAATAACATTCTCCTAGCATTCACCAAACTCTCACTTGTCCATCTGACTCCCAGATAGAGAAGCAGGATCCGTCACTCCACTGAACATATATCCACTGCTCCAGAGTCCAGTGACAGTGTTCTTTACATCACTCCTTGCAATGCTTGGTAATGTGCTTGGTGATGTAAGACTTTCATGCAGCTGCATGGACATGGAAACTTATGCCATGAAGCTACTGGCTCAGTTTTTGTGCTGATGTTACCAGAGGAGGTTTGAGCCCTTTAGTTATTGAGTCAGCAGTCTGTTGGCAACTTTTACAAACAATGTGCCTCAGCACTCGACAACCCCGGCTTGTGTGCTGTGCTAAATAGTTCCACTTCCCAGTAATACTACTTACAGAAGAGTGTCCCCATAGTGTAGTGGTTAACACATTCGCCTTACAAGCAAAAGGTCCCTGGTTCAATTTCATGTGGGGGCACAAGTCCCTCTCATCATGGAGGGGTGTGTCTGGAAGGGCATCTGGGTTAAAACCTCTGCCAATTTACCAATGTGGCTTAACCGCTGTAGCGACCCCTTGGGGAGAATACAGGGGAGCAGCCAAAGGTACATTTACAGTTGACTGTGGGCTTCCATGACTTGTTGCAGGGGTGGCATCCTAATACAGTACCAAGCACAAATTCAGTGAGCGCTTTAGAGTAATCGGTGCTTTCGCAAATGTTTGTAAAGGCAGACTGCATAGCTAGGTGCTTGAGTTTATATATTTGTGGTATTGGGATTGAATGAAACACCTAAATTCGATGATTAAGGGGTATGGCCTAGTATTTGTATTCCCATTGAAACAGCTTAGTTACTGTACTGTTCATATAATTGATTAAACCTGTAGTCATGAAAAGAAGAACCAAGTTATAATAAACAATGTTCAATTTTATGGTAGCCTAAGTCTCTAAACCCTAGACCCTCAAAAAATTTGCACATTGTCTCTCAGTTAAATAGTCCCTTTTTTTTAACTCCCCTTGCCATTTCAGTGGCAAAGTTCAGCATTAGGTCACTTAGGGATTATGCATCTAGTAACCCAGAATGACCTGTATAATGGCCTCATCTTCAGATATGTAAAGACAAGCTTCAATAAGTGTACCACTTTAATGACAGCTAATGTGTGTGGTAAGCGATTAAATGCAGCCTTGCCATAGAATTTTGAGTTTTCTTCCAGATTTCACATCCTTTCCTCCTGATTACGCACATTGCTGCCATAGAGCTAAAAGTCTCCTCAGTTTAGAAATGTCAGTGGATCAATGCTGAGTAATCCTCGGCCTGATGTCAGTGTTGAGTCTCAGCAAACAGTGCTGGTAAATTCCACAGCAGAGTGGGTAGGGGGGACCAGGAAGTAAGGAGGAAAAAAAACACCGTCTGTTTTCCCTGCTGGAATGTTAATAGCTGGTCTGACCTGTGGTAGACTGACACTTGGCCTGGTTAGTTTCTTGGCAAGGCCATGTTTTGTTGAGTCCATCTGCTCTGTGCATTCCATCTGTCTTGCTAGTAAACTTGCCTTTGACAAAAAGACATCAATTCAAAAACCTGTACATCCTGGAAAGATAGAAGTGAGGAGTATTGCCTAGTTTAGAGCTGATATGTTACTCAAGTTTCATTTTACTAGTAGTAGTGCTGGTATTGAAACAAACATTTTTAAAACATTTTGAATAGAACTAAATATCTCAAACTGCTTGATCTGTAAGTGTTAGGTGCAGAATGTTACCTAAATAAAGCACTCTGAAATTAACAGTAATCTTACAGATATTGGCTCAAAAAAACCTTTCTGGTCATGGAGCAAATAAACAGGCAAATGATTCCAATTAATACAAATATTTGATGGTATCTTAGTATACTTGACACTAATGAAGGGCCTTTGCCAGTTGCCATGTCATTGTACACCACAACAGTGGATTTTAAATCAGACAGTGATTGAGATGTGATTGAAATACAGATTTCAGCTTTACTTAAAGGGGTCTGACAAAAGAATTGCATTAACTGTTTAGGAATTGCAGGCGATTTTATGCACAATCTCCTATTTTCAGAGGCTCAAAAGTAATGGGACAGTTGACCAACAAGTAGTTTTGTGGCTAGGTGAGGCCTCTTCCTTCAATATTTCATGAAAAATAACACAGAAAAGATATCTGGAATTGATTTAAAGTGTTGGGATTTGCATTTGGTAGCTGTTCACTGGAATTCTCTTGAAGATGAGGGCCGAAGAGACAGTGATGCAAATGAAGGAGGCTGTCATTAGGCTGAAAAATCAAAATAAACATATTGGAGAGATAGCAAAATATTTACGAGAGGCCAATACAACAATCTGGAACATTCCCACAAAACAGCAAATGCACCAGCCAGCTTAGCAACACCAAAACACCTTGAAAACCACAGAACACGGATGATCACAGAATTCTTTCCTTAGTTAAGAACAACCCCTTATCAGCATGGAGCTTGAGTCAAGGACACTCTCGAGGATGTAGGTGTATTATTGACAAAGTCTTCGATCCAGAGACATACATAGGGTTTAGAACAAGGAGCAAAAGCTCGATTGCACTTAACAGAAATGCTTGATTAGATTTTTTCAGAGACTTTCAAAAAGAGCCTGCCTAGTTCTGGGAAAAAATTATTATTTGGATAGATAAAACCAGGATTACCTTTTATACTAGAATGATGGGAAGAGAAAAGTATGGTGAAGGAAAGGAACAGCTCGTGAATTAAAGCATACCACATTATCTGTCAAACGTGGTGGAAGAGATGTTATGGCAAGGGTATGTATGAGTGCCAATGGAACTGTGTCTCTAGTGTTTCTTTATGCTGTGACTGCTGATAGAAGTAGCAGGATGAATTCTGAAGTGCACAGGGCTATACTCTGCTCAGATTCAGCCAAATGCTGATTAGATGTTGCTTTACAGTGCAAATGGATAATAACATAAAGCATACTGGAAAAGCAACCAGAGTTTCTCAAAGCAAAGAAGTGGGATATTCTTCAATGGTCAAGTCAGTCACCTGATCTCAACAGCAGCTTTTTAGTTACTGAAGACAAAACTTAAGCTAGAGAGACCCACAAACAAGCAGCAACTGAAGGTGGCTACAGTAAAGACAGTGTCTGGTGTTCACTTGAAAGTGTAGTTAAGGACATAAATTCTTGGTCAAACTGATTAAATTCTCACAGGCTAAACTCGTGGTTCACCTGAGCCAGGCTGGTCCAATTTTTGTTAGAAATGTAGCAGAAAGTTTGCAGAAACTTGTTATTGTTGTGGAGAGGTTAATGTCTGAAGGACATGCACAGTTCTTCAAGGTGGTCAGGTTGTCCCACAAGCAGAAAAGAAGTTACAAATGTAAGCCTGTAGTAAGTTAATCCTTCATGTTTTAGTTATTTTTGAAGCATCGCAAAATAGTTTTGGGTTTCTGTATTAATATTTCATTAGAAAAAGAATATTATTTGGTTTTATTTTAAAGAAATGCAAAAGAAAATACTACAGAGCGATTTGAGCAGGTATAACTTATTTTAAGCACAGAAAATAGCATGGTGGACAAAGACTTGTGATGAGTAGACATGTGTCTTGGAACAAATAAGTGACAGGAATATGAATTACCACTTTCAGTCAGAAATTTGAGAACAAAATAAGAGTAAAAACAGGATGCTGACATTTGTGAGTTTGAACATTAGCAGAAGTACTCCTGTAATCACAGGAGTTCTACTTAATATTTTGGGAGAGTTCTCAGGATCTCTTTGCATCCTTTTACTACCTCATAAGATCTTCATATGAACTTTCGAACTCATCCCACTACACATTGTGTTTTCAGCTTTTCTTTCCATTCATTTATATGTTTCTTTTTGTCACAATTTTATGAAGACCTGCATAAAGTAATGCTATCCTGTCTGCTTGTACGAAAAGCTTCTTATTTTTTTTTAGAAAGTACCAGAAATGTTTTTAGTGATGGATAAAGGGGAAGGTCCAGATAAGAGTGTCCAAGGTCAAATAACTTTACTGGAATGTTACCAGACCCAGGACTATGACACCCAATCCACCACTTGAAGGTTGTGAACTACAATACTTTATTCTAGCAGCAGTACAGCTGGAACACATTTTAAACAGCTTCATCACTCCTTGGAATCAGGCACTTTGGAGTTTGTAGTGTTTTGCTGTTTTTAGTAATGTTAACATTGTAGTTGTAGAGATGCCAATATCAATACCAACCACTGAATAGGAAACCATGAAAGTTGGAGCCGTGGTGCTGAGGATCAAATGTAATCATTTTAAGCCAAACCTTATGACAGTGAAAGAAGCACATCAAAGATGACTTTTCATCACTTGCAATTATTTCAATGTGGTACATGCTCAGACTGCATTGTAAACATGTTGGTGATCATTTAGCTTTTCATCTAGTGTCATCGTCAGGCCATTTCTTTGATTTGTCAGATGCATTTTATTCTAGCTTTCTCTTTGCAATCACTGTTAAGATGTTTGATCTCTGACATGGTTGGCATTACGGCTGTAGAACTCCTTCTAAAGGAGACCATAACTGTTACTTAGTCTAGGCTACTGGTTACTACATAATCTTATTCGGAGTGTTTACATGTAAGTCATGGGAAACTGTGAACCATGAACCTCCCACACAGTATGGTCACATTGCTCTAAAACCACAAAAAACTTGCCTGCATATTGCTGCATTACTCCCTCACTGTCATTCCAAGGGAATCACTGCCCCAGGTATTTAGCCATGTGGAATACAGAGATGGGTGTACTGTAGAGAATTAAAGTTGCTTAAAAATAAATTTCAAGAAACAGTGAAGGATTTATGATTTTGAGCTATGGTGGTGTAAATAAACAGAAATGTGTCATTGTGAGTCAGTTTATGATATATGTGTGTGTCGCTGAGATTGGTTCAGCCTACACAGCCATATCTTAATCCCAGTGTGTGCTGTCATTTCTGTGTTTCCTGCCCAGACTGTGAATCATAACAGCAGGTGGACTTTAATCTCACACTCATACCAGACAGTAATTGTAGCTACCAGACACAGTTTGTTTAAGGTGTTGTCTGTGTTTTCAGGTGCACTGTGTGTCACCTGTATGGTAGAGACGTACTGTACTAGCTAGCCGTAAAGTTCCTTGGAGTGCAAAGTTTTCATATTTTATATTTATATACGCAGGCCTCTGTTTTATTAGTGGACTGAAACCTCTCTGTGCTGAAGGTATGGCGATGTCTTCTTTTGTGTCATGTCTCATAAAATATTGATTTAGTCCAAGGTAAGGGGCCTAAAGTTTTCTGGTGTGTGTTAGGAGGCTGGGATGTGTGTGTCTCTGAGTAACCTTACCCCACAAGTGCACAGGTGATACCAAGCTGAATTTAGCCCCCTTTTGGCCAGCTGGTCTTGCTATTTAAAAACACATCGGGGGGGTTGGTGACTGCGGCCATGGCAGAAAGTTTGATAGTAGAACCCCAAAAAGAGTTTGAACATTTTAACAGGATTAGGATGCATCGGATAATTTACTGTCTGAAACCAGTCCAATCAGAGTTTCATTCCTTGCCTAAAATATTTTAGCTCTGCATGAGTACAGGTTTAAGTGAACTGCCTTTTCTCAAGGGCAGACTGTTCAGAAAACATTTCAGAATTTCACTGGTGATTGGGTATCAAATTAATCACTCTAAAAGTCAGTGTGTGTATGTTGCTCATCCCAGTATCAGATTTACTCAAGCATCTTTGACAAAGGTTGTTTATGTTGCATGAGGTCATTATGGAACACAGTTAAGGTATCTCTGTCTGTCCAATAAAGCTGTTCATAGGCTGACTGATTCATCATTTTTGATAGCTAGAGGACATATTTGGGAGCAGATTGCATCAGTGGTGTTGCTGTGATTTTGCTCTGTTTGCTGTGTTTGGGTGTAACGGGGAGCAGGTTTTCATGTGGTGACCCCTCTGAGTTTGCAACGTGAATGAATGGCAACAGCTGAGCAGGAAAACTTTATCAGCAACACTCACTGCTTGTGTGTGCGTGTGTGTGTGTGTGTGTGTGTGCGCGCGCGCATGTGTCCGCGCCCTTGCATGTGTGTGAGATTCAGGAGGAGCTGCAACCAGAGCAGTCTCACTGGGGACACTCTCTGCTGAGCTCACTGCTGTCCTCCCTTCCTCAGCCACTGGCCTCTTTTCAGTTTCCTCCCTTCAGCTCTCTTGTTCTTTTTATCCACGACTCGCCCTGTGGATTTCTTTACCCTGGCTCTCTGGGAAACTGTAGAACAGCGCTGTCGTGACTTGCTGGCTGCTACTGCAAGTAAAGGAGAGAGCAGGAGGCAGAAGAGAAATAGAGCAAAGCTGAGACAGCCCAATCGATTTCTCTGATACAGAGGAGAAGCACTGGGATAGAAGAGCAGCCGCAGAAGCTGTGTTTTTCTTTGCCGTTTTGGTTTAAAATGGGATATTCTTTAACTTGGAACAGAGTCTTCTAAAGCATTTCTCTCCTATCTTTAAAAACAGAGGACTACTTGTAGGGACAGCTTCTGACACATCAAGGACTTCCCACCTTCAGTGATACAGCCAACATTTGGGATTTCAGTGGAAGTCTTATTTTATAGCAAGGAGTTCAATGTTGACCATATAATCAATCTCTGTTTTGAATAATAATGCTGGACACCAACCATTGCCTGTCCTTTGAACCCTCCTCCCTGGACTCTCCACCAATGGGAGACGACATGGAGAAGGCAGGACTGAAGATGGATCATGACAGACTTGTCTATCACAGCCTGAAAGAAGGTGGGCAATCTAGTGTGAATATGTACCTCAGCTCAAACTGTATTTTTCATATCAGTACTTTATGGTGGCATATAAATAGTTAATGAGGTGTTGCTAAAGATAAGTGATTTAGTTTGCTGGCTTGTGTAAAATGGAAGGAAGTTGAAGTAGGTTCAGGTTCACTCTGATAAACCCTTTCAATAGAGTAGACTTGACTGCTGTATTAAATTGAGGAAGTGTGAGCAACTGTTTACATGCTTCTGTGATGATAAGGTAACTTATTACTTCAAGGTTAAAGCTACTCAATAAAGTTAATCTATAATTTAAGGAGTGCTCACCAGAACATTTACTTTCATTCTTTACAAAACATTTGCAAAAAATGCAGTTTACACGATACCAGTGTAGTCCCGGTTTAGGAATAGTTTAACCCTCGTTATTTTTTCGGGGTTTACAGATTACCCAAAAATGTTTCAGAATCACAAAGAAAAATGCTATAAAGATGCTCTCGCTATGTCCTTATGTGCAGATTTTGGGTTGCAGTTTTCTGTATAATTGCTTGTCTAAACAACCTGAGTGAGTGATTAAAGTAATTTGTTACAGAAAATGAAAGACCAAGGAAAAATATAATGTCCAGCTATCTTCATAAGAACCAGTTTGAGTTTTAGACCATCAGAGTGATGAAATGAAATTGAAATGTTTTGTCCTATTTTTTAACACGCCCTCAAAGGACTGTTTCAGTCCCTGAGCCTTGGCTTCATCATTTAAGTTAAACAATTGAGTTTAGGCTGGCGCAAGGGTTTGACGCTTAGTTGTGATGCTAAAACCTGGAATTAAGAGGCTTGTGAATGTGTTAATGTTAATGGGTATACGCACAAAGATAACCAATCGTGTTTATGTATGCGTCCCCTCCTCCACATAAAGAACAGCTTTCACTCTAAGAGAAATAGTTTTTAAAGGTTTTAGCCAAATGTGAAAACTCCTCATCCAGATGTTCAAAGCTTATCAAGATAGGTGAGGAACATAAAGAGAATTAAGAGTAGAATATACATTATATGGGCAAAAGTATTGGGCAACCTACACATTACACTTTCAGGAGCTATTATAACATCCCATTCTAAATCCATAAGCATTCATCTGGAGTTGGTCCCCCTTTTACAGCTCTAGCAGCTTCCACTCTTCTGAGAAGGCTTTCTACAAGATTTTGGAGTGTGTCTGTAGGAATTTTTGCCCATTCATTCAAAAGAGCATTAGTGAAGAACGCTGTTGTTGGACGAGAGTGCCTGGCTCACATTCTCTATTGTAATTCATCCCAAAGATGTTCCATGGGGTTGAGGTCAGGGCTCTGTACAGGCTACTCAAGTTCTTCTACAGCAAACTCATCCAGCCATGCCTTTGTGGACCTTGCTTTGTGCACTGGAGCACAGTTATGCTAGAACAGAAAAAGAATGTCCACAAACTTCCACAGAGTTAGAAGCATAGAATTGTCCATAATGTCTTGTTAAGCTGAAGCATTAAGATTTCCCTTCACTAGAACTAAGGGGCCCTGTAGACTGTACGATAGAGAAGCATGATTTATCACTCTACAGAACAAATTTCCACGGCTCCAGAGTCCGGTGGCAGCATACTTTACACTGCTTCATCCAATACTTGGCATTGTGCTTTGTGATGTAAGGCTTGCATGCAGCTTCTCTGCCATGAAAACCCATGCCATGAGGAGGTTTGGAACTCTTGTTAGAATTAATTTTGGATCTGGACATCAGGTATCTTTCCTCTGAGTCTCTCACACTCTGAAACCCATTCTGTGCCTTCATAATCGACCTTGTTTTGGAACATCATGTATTTTCTTAGAGTACAAGATCTATGTTTTTGTTCAAAGTTCACTGTGTATAAGTTATGACCTTGTTTGTTCAAATTATAAGACAACATAACCAGCCAGGACTGGTTTCTGTGTGCTGAGGCTATATTTTTGTCTATCATTTTTTGTGTGTTAGATTCGCGCCTGAAGTCAACATTCATACACCTTGATTATCAGACTGTTTTGGACAGTTAAGCCTGTCCACGTCAATAATATATGGCCAATTACAAACGGTTTCGTGTGAATTCACCTCTGTACGGGGCAAGGCACAGCCCGAGAAGATAAATGTGAACTGATTCCTGTGATCTGGGCTCATTCTGGCTGAGTTCCTGCGAGAACTTTTGTCAAACTGAGTCCAGTGCTGCTATACTTTACCTGTGACCGCAATAAATATTTTTGTATGAATGGAAGAATCCTCCGGTCTGTTCTTGGGCTTCCAATAAAAGAATTGGGGCTAACACACTGAAGTCATTGATTCAGCAGTGCTTTGACTGCTTTTTCCAACCCAGCTCTGTAATTTTAGGTGGTCTGCTATCTTTTTTCCTGAGTTGGTTTTGTTCCCAAAAGCTTCCCCTTTGCAACACCACTCACAGTTGACTGTGGAATATCTAGGAAGGAAGAAATTTCTCCAACTGACTTAATGATGGCATCTTATTACAGTACCACACTCTAATCCAGTGAACTCCTAAGAATGGCACATTCTTTGACAAATGTTTGTAAAGACAGGCTGCATGGATAGGTGCTTGACTTTATACACCTGTGGCAATAAGAATAAATTACCTAAATTTATCGATTAAGAGGCCCATAGTATATAAATATGTGTTGAAAATGACATTATTTCCTACCACAGTTAGTTGTTAGGAGATTATCTTTTTAGTGTTTTTTTGTTACATTGCTGCATTTTTGGGGCCATTACCACCAGCTCTAGGTAGGTAGAATATGGGTTAAAGCATCAGTAGGCGGATTACGTCACCCATGTGCATGTGTTCTTTATAACAAACAAAAAGGAAGCTACTCATAAAACCATTTGCACCTTTAAGTCACAATCCAAATGGATCAGCAAATGATTTAACTCAAAGTGTCCATTGGATGTTTCTATTTTAAATTTCTATCTTTTATTAAATATCTTTTAATAGTTGTGCCTTATTTTTTAGTGTCTTAGGGTGTATTAAATGTGACTGTGACACTTGTTGCTACTGTACATTTTTGGGATTTAGATGTGATGCGCACAAGGCTCAGAAAAACATTGCGTTCCAAAAAAATGAAATCAGCCAGCAGTGACATACAATCAAAAATTAGCCTAATTTGGTATGGTCTGTGCAACGGTAAAAAAAAGGGCTTCACTTTGTTTATAACCAACGTTACAAGCATAGGCCAGAGTCTCAGATGACTCTACAGTCATGGCTACAGATGAAACAAAACATTCCTGTGAGGTTAGAATGATTGGAGATGGAGAGAGTAGATGAAAGCAAGGGTTTAAAAAAAAAAAAAAAAATACATTGACAACAACTGACATGTTTAACAGTCACTGTGCTTACATGAACTGCAGCTTTCAATTAAAAATGATTAGTCCTGGTGTGCTTTTTGCTAATTCATCACAAATGTGAGTGACAAGAACTGCGCAAAGCCATTAGCTGTCTAATCTTACTTGAACTTTAAAGATGATTAGTATTCACTGCACCTCTTCTTGTTGTCATCCTGCTTCTCGGCACAGTGCAGCAGAGGAAAGGCAGTGGGAGTGATTCCAAGCTGTGAATGGCCTTAACCTTGTATTGTTCCTGCCCTCTAGCTTCTTTCCACTCTCATTGATGTGCGAAACATTTGCTGTGGTCAGGTGCTGCGTTCACCTCTCTGTTTAACACATGCAATCAAACTGTGCAAATGATGAGAACATCTTTCCCGATAAAACATTTCCAAAGCAAGTGCCAAGTGTAACGTCTGTTCAGAGCATGTGTGCGGCTCGTCTTTAGATGGATATGTAGCAGTGTGATCATGCTTGTTTCTGCTGTTATCTTTTATAAGGCATTTTGCTTTCATGTGTGTCACTCACTGGTGTGTGCAGGCTTAGTTGTGCCAAGCCAGGGGTCTTGGGGGACAGTGACGAACTCAGACATGTTTAATCAGATCTACTGACACATGAGAGCAGAAGGATTAGCCCAGTTGGCCACCAGCATTTTAACTCTGCCTCACTGGTTGCCTCCTTCTCCCCCTGTAATGTGACTCTTTAACTTTATGCCTTTATTCTTATCGAAGAGTTCACTTTAGAAATTGATATGACTCTTGTAGCTTGTAGCTGAAGCTAGAAGTGGGTTTATTTAAATACTGAAGTTTTCTCATTATTTTGTAATCATTTAGGAAACAGTTGCAGTTAAAGATTTCATCATTGCAGGTTTGCTACCTTTCTGAAATTATCAGGGTTTAAAAAGTTAGTTGTTGGGTAGAGAAAGTAAGAGACACCTACAGACAGATCTTTGGAATAACATCATCGTGTAAGAAATGTAATCAAAAGATTGACTGAACAAAGTGTCCTCAAAAAAGGCAACAGGCTGTGGTTGACTGTCATTTCCTCTGTGTAATCTAAAATCTTTTAAATGCTTGCGTCTCTGCTGTCTTCCTCTCTCCCCCAATCTTCCTTTGCTAGTCTTTTTATGAGTGTAGCAGCAAGCTTCAGCTGTGGCCTAGTATCCCAATAAAACTGCCCTGCCTTTTCATCCTTTTCTTAAATTAACCAAAATGGCCTTCAAACCTGATTTAAGTCCCAGAGTGTGTCCTGGTCTCCAAAAGACAAAGACACATCCCTCATTTTTTCAAACACTTCCACTTGCTGGTTATATGGCACCCATATAAAGTTTACTTTCTGGTTATTCCAGTATAAACAGTTCACCACCTCCACATGGTTTTTGTTGGTAATTTGCCCTCCTGTGTGTGTTTTACGGTCATGTTATTAGCAAGTGAGCAATGTTTATTTAAATAGCACTTTTTGTAGACAAGAGTCACGAAGTGTTGTACAACAGCCACCACAGAGGCATGCAAAAGTAGAATTAAAGCAGTACAAGATGTAAACGAAGGATAAGTGGAACTAAAACCAATACAAAATGGGAAAAAAAAGCAACGCAGTACATATATGATTAACCTTCCCCGAATGAATATACTATCGCAACACTGTTGCAGCTTTTCACACCATCACTAGAATGTGTTGAGTTTCTGGGTGAGACTTCTGCAATGTTGTGGCGTAGGTTCATCAAAAGCTGACACTTTATCATTATAGTACTCCATTAGCACTGAAGTTGTCACTGTACTCATTAGCCCAGTGCGTGGGCTTCCAGTACAC
This sequence comes from Etroplus canarensis, assembly GCA_015106775.1. Lineage (NCBI taxonomy): Eukaryota > Metazoa > Chordata > Actinopteri > Cichliformes > Cichlidae > Etroplus > Etroplus canarensis. The sequence continues at coordinate 36,236 of VUQH01038655.1, read as the reverse complement.
TCACTGTCAGAAATGAGGAATTACTAGGAGGACAAGAAAGAGTGCAAGATTAAACTGGAGTGTCTTGGGTATGTGATAGAAGATGTTTATGGGGGGTTATGGAGATGTGAGGCTAGGATAGAGGGGAAGTATAAGATTCTCTTTCTAAGAATAAACCTCTTCCCTGGATGTGCCAAGTGGCATGGTATCTTCTGCTGAATGGCATGGTCAGTGTGCGTCTGTGTGAGCATTTGGCACTGAAAGAAAATGAATCTGCAAGCTGCTGCACAGGCAGAAAATATACATGGACTTGTCTGACTGTGTTTAGGTCTGGGTGTTTATGCTACTGAATGTGAACTGGCATGTTATTGCTTCCAGAGAGGAGTCTCTAGCGTTAGACTGATACCTTTAGATGTGGAGCATACACAGTTGTAAAAACAACGGAGAGAAGCTGGGATCGCCAGCAAGGATCCGGAACCAAAGAATGACATTTAGCTGCACAGGCGCTGACATTAATTCATGGGTCTTGCAGTGTTCCTGTCCAGGCAGGGATTGTTTGTCATAACACAGGGCCAGCGCTGCAGCAGCAGCTATATCATGAGCTAGCCCGTGAGCACCAATGATGTCACTTTGTTAGTGGGGAGGAACAGGTGCTGGTTGTCCTCAAAGATCTGCTGTACTACATGCACACACATATATACATAAATACACACCCCTTCAGCAGCGACAGCTGGTACATTTAAAGAGCCCCAACTGCATGTTTATGTCAGTGAGGTTAGTATTTGGTTTAACAACATACTTCTTCCTCTTCTGATCTTGTTAAATTCTGGGAAATAAAAATGAAGATGAACAGTAAAATGGAAATGGGCACAGTATAGCGTAGTATCAGTCTAAAAATGTCATACCTCACACAAGTGCCAGCAGCAACTACCCTGCAGCCACTATATTTCTGTCATGATCGGTGATGTGTGTATTGTCTGTTTGGCTGACAGGAGAGTCCAGATCACTTCCCTAATTGACATTCTGTTGCAATAAACCCAATGCTGCAGCTAATGATGAAATACAGTGCACTCAGATGATCTTGCAGCTGACCATATGTTGTTATGCAATATTTTGTCTTTACCCAACTTTGTTTAAATTAGTGAGAAGTGATTTCTAAATTAACATTCAGTTTTCCGTGTGAGACCAGACTGAAGGCTAATAAGCTTTTGGGGTTGATTTGTAAAATTAAGCTAACTTCAAAAAGTATCAGGATGAGGATGACTGTGCCACATAGCACTCAACAACTGGCATTTTATGTGTGCATAAGAGGCCAAACGTGGTCCAGCTCCTTCTGTCCAGCATTGTGTTACTTATAACTCTCTTTCTGCCTCTCTGTTATGTAACAAGAGCTTCCTGTTTTGAACTGACGGTGCAATCGTCCCATATTTTTTCCTCATTTAATCTCAAATTGAAGCTGGTCTTACTTCTGTTCTTTTAATTTCTTATTTAATTTCTTGCATTTTTGGCAGCATTATGTTTTATCTTTCTCACCTATTCTGAATGATTGCTTTTTTTTCACACATCTGTGCTCAGAAACAGGAAGTGTGTCTACACACCCACCTTGTACCCGCCTCCTTTGTGAATTTGAAAAAAAAAAAAAAAGAAAGAAGAGGGAAATGGGAGGATGAACTGGTTGCCACAGAGTGCAGGTCCTCTTTGTGTTAGTCCATCTATGCTACTTTGTTTGCTTATTTACCTAAATCTTGTGGATCTGTTGCTGATTGTGAGGCTTTAAGCGCACAGAGCTTGATCGCTGCAGTTTCTTACTCTTACTGGCCATCACTGACTCTGTCTTCTCTTCTTTCTCCTCTTCACCTCCTGTGTCTCCATGCAGTCCTCCAGCTCAAGCTTCAGCAGAGACGGACACGAGAGGAGTTGGTCAGCCAAGGGATCATGCCACGTAAGTCTGCTGAGTGTTTTCTGAGCTCATCTACTGTAGGCTGCACATTTAAACAGGGTATTAAAAAATTTACAGTAGTTTCATTTTAACAAGCGCACACACGTGATTTCAGAAAAACGTAAATTGACCCAAGCTTACCTAAAGCTGTTTTTATTTATGATAAGGAAGATCTCAGTATTCTATAGTTCACAGAAGCCCATACAGAGAATGAGAAGAGCGTCTTTGCGCTGAGGATAAAGTGTTAACACTTTCCTGCTTCAGCATTAGACAGCACATCTTATACGACTGTCTAATGCTAACTGTGTTATTAGACAGGAACACAGACTAACAAGAGTCTTACACGGCAATAGGCTTGCCTATACCTTTATGATCGCTGTTACTATGGAGTGTGTTTCTTTTAGTTTGTGTTGTGTAATCTGTTGTATCATGGGCTGAAGTATTGTGAAGGTCCAGACTGTTTTTTTAGTTCTTAGCTTAAAATGCAAGCTCTTGTGTGCAGTATCAGTATGAGTGTGTGTTTTCACATGTATCATATTTAGCTATGTCTTTGCACCACTTTGTGTTATCAAATAGGGCAGCTTCCTCTTTACGTGTATTCACTTCCTGTTTCAGGGTTCCTCACATCACAAGAGGCAGAATTATAGTTTTAAAAATTTCCCTGTTTCCGTGTAGAACAAAGCTACAGGCAGCAAGAGCCTTGCTTTTTTTCCCCAAGAACCCTTCTTGTTTGAATAAAAGTGTGCAAGCAAGTATTCAGCCTCATACTGTATGTACAGTAACTAGTTGCTTGGTAGGCTTATTCAGGCAGAGAAACGTAGACGCACAGAGTGTACAAGTTGCATGTCAAGAAGAATGACAGGGAAACAAGTAGGTGCAAATGCATTTTTTGTGTGTGTTGTTAACAGAATAACAATAAATCAATTCAGTTTTATTTATACAATGCCATCTCATAAGAAAAAGTCACCTCAAGGTGCTTTACACCATAAGGCAAAGACCCTACAGTGTTAGGACAAGCAGCATGTTGCTTTAGCATCTTGACTGTCTGATTGTTGGGGGGTTTTCTCTGAAAACTTTTTGACAGCTGGCAAATCCTTGTACTAAAAATGCCCCCAGTGTCACTTACCAGGTTTGGTTTACATAAAATTTAATGTTTAGGTTAATAAGAATTTGTTAACGTGGAAACCAAGGTCTGGTTTTAGTTGGTGGCATGGATTCTTACAGTCAGCAATGTAGTAGTTACAGTAAATTTCTCTGTGTCCTCTTTCTGCAACAGGCCTCATGCCAGACTGTTGCTGCTTTGGGATCAGCATGTTCTGGTGGAGTATTTCACTCTCTAGCTATTCCTTCAAGAGAAAAAAGCATGACCATGAGAAAGAAACGCATGGGCTCAAATAAGATTCTTAAGATTGCTCACAAGGTGATGACGTTGGTGGCGGCATAAAGCCCTGCTTTTGAAAACTGTTGCCCTGAGATGCAGAAAAATAGAGCAAAGGCTGCGCGGGTGTCAAAGCTGCCATTAAATTATAGGTCAGTAAAGATCATATGAACTGCTAACGAGGGAGGAGGGAGGACTCCTCTTTTCACCCCAATAATCTGCAGTGTATCATGACGACAGGAACACATATTTCTAAGTTGTTCCACATAGCTATTGCACATATTTTAGCAAAAGTAAAAATAGAGCCACTGTATTCATGAACTAGCTTCCAGTTAGTATTTTGCGATTTTTTTAAAATACGGTATTCATCTGGTTTATGGAACACAAGAAAGCGGGAAAAATAGCAATAACAATGTCTCCATGTGGTTTATTTTAGCCACCCTCGAACCATCAAAAGTGACTTAATGAATTACTTTTTTTCCTGTCAATTGTCAGATGATTGTAGGTAAAGGAGACATAGAAACCAGTGTGGGGTCAGTTCCTGCTGTGGTATCAAATCCTCACACTGGTTTTGCAGCTGGAGGAGGTGTGAATGAATAACTTTCCACCCTCTTGTCTAATATAGTCTAGAGGTTACTGAGCAGGAAACTTGACCATCCACCTGTGAGTGAATCTCCATCTCAGAATCATCTGTGACGAACAAGAATAAATCAAAAATTTTGTTGGATTGAGGTAACTTACATTTGTGTATGTGCTATATGAATTAGTAGGCAGTAACGATGCTCCTGTGTCAGTTATAGTTTTATAGTCATGCTGAAGTAATTTCCCAAAAAAATCTTCACAAGTCTTTAGAGGTTGGTTGATATATTTGACCAATTAAATTTTAAAGCATATCCTTTTAATCACCGTGTGGGATAATTTTTTTTAGAGGCTCATTGTCAAGATTGTAGAGTCATCCCAGAGGGGAAAGTTCTTAACAGTATTAGATCCTTTCCCAGCTATGGGAATATTTTTGAAAATGCTGTGTTTGAGCTGAAAGTGTTCAGTTCCTCTTAGCCTGTTCAAAGAAGTTTTTAGGATTTTCTTCCCCGAAGTTTCAGGTTAATATTGCTATAGAGTTAACATCTTGAAAGAAGAACTGTTGATTGAATAGCTGATTCTGAGAAGTAAGTTTGCTTCTTGTTCCCTGGGTGTAGTTCTGTTTTGTAGTTTCTGACTTCGCTGGGATGTTTTTGTGTGTTGATATAGTCAGATGTGCAGTACAGCTGTTTAATAATCGCACAAATCATAAAGACTAGCCATTCATCCCCTTTTAACATCTCCTATCTGAAGCTGTTTGAGCACCCTTTAAGCCTTGTATTCTCCACCAAGGGGTCACCACAGCGCATTGTAACACCAAATATATGTTAAAGAAAGTTAGGTAAAGCGTAATAGATACCCTTTGACAAACTAACCAAGGAAAGAAATAAGAACTCAAAGGCCAACAGACGATAAAAAATTACTTACAAAGCATAATAGTCATCATAGATTCCTTCATTCATTTGGTGAACAAGGTCACTGCTTGATATTTGTTTTCCAATTAAAGACCAATATGAGTGTTGATGACAAAATGAGCCTCCCTTGCAAGAAATATTGCTTTCATTTAACATCAAATTGAAACAGTTAATCAGTGTTTGAGTAGTTTATGGGATCACTTTGTCCTTGCTGTGTTTTTATTGTGATCTAAGCCGTTGGTCATATTACACTGGTATTCTTCGAACATCAGGGGGTTGTGTTATGAGGAATGCTTCCGACCCCCACCCAGTCATCTGTGGTCAACATACAGTTGACGCCCTGCTGTAGCCAGAATGTCCTCTCTCAAAACACCCTTGGCAAGGATTTCACCAACTCTTGACCAATCAGATGATTGCTCTCTTACATCACTTTAACTGCTGCTGTCTTCCCAATATCCTTCCCCAAATGTGCATCTGTTTGTCTTTTCCAAATCCTCCTCTTTACATTAAAAACTCTCTAATATTAAAAGCAGTGTGATATCTAACTAAGAACGGTTAACGATTCTTAACACTTTGGATAGGAATGGTTTTTAAGACTCAACTTAGGCTACTGCGATGGGAGGAGATGGAATCTAAAACTTTTTTTTGTAATTTCTTGCTTCCTGGACTTTTCCCCACACTGAAAAATTACAAAACATAAGATAAAAGGCAATGTGATATTTAACATTTTGGACCCATTTTTTATGTTGACTGGCTCTTTCTCTGCAAAGGTAATACCCTTTTTTTTCTTTTTAGACAATTCCAACCAGCTGAAATAGTTTAATCCATTTGCAGACACACAACATAGAAATTTGTGTCCCACCCCAGGCACTAGGTACATTACACAGTCATAGCTGAGCGATGAAGTGGTGAATGTAGACTTTCGTTGTGTGTGCAGGAGTCTATTTATCAGTCTACACTCTCCTCTGTATTCTGGCTCCTTTTTAAGGATTGACTCCAGACTCCTGTTCATCAAGAATTGACGTTCCTGAGCCACAGTCCATCTGCCAGACTTATGACAGATAGTTGACCTCTGAAATGCTGTAGTTTTTGCCCATTTTAGATTTAGTCTGTATAAAAATCTCAGAATGCACTGGGATTGCCTTGCCAAAGCATTTTCTGTGTAAAATCACCATAGAAGTATCAAGAAGCTGGATTGTTGTACTGATTTTGAAAAAGCACACAAAGCACTGGTAGGCTATATCTAACTGCTTTTCTGTTGGACATTTGAAACTCCCCTAAATGTTTATTAGGGCCCAAAAAACTTCTAACCTCAGTTTAAAGCAAGAATTCATGGAAAACTTGTGTTGTATAACCACCAGTATATTTTCCTTTAGCTTAATGAAACCGCTGAGTGGATGTTTGATAAAGCTTATAGTCGTGGTTTTAGTCATATTGTTCCATTTTGCTCTGTTAAATCAAGCTTCACTAACTCACTGTCACTGACCTCGTTTCAACACTTCCTTCAGCTGCCTTAGTGTACAAGCTGCACTGGCAATAAACATAACAGGACTGATGTAAAAAGCATAGCAAAAAACTGAGGAAACAATTGCAGTAACGGTTTTCTTGGTGTAACTGAGGTGGCGGCACACACACACACACGCACAGCGCAGAGGCTGATCTGCCTGCTAAGCTGTCATCAGAGTGTGCGGTTTAGAATAGCACTCCTGACCTTCTCTGCCAGCAGCCACTTCGGCTTTGAGTCTGTCTTCCACTGTGACTGTAAACGTTCTCACATTTTCGCTTGCTGAAAGGAGCATCACGACTCCCTTCACAGTCTGTTGAAGCTGCATTCATCCCTCCTTTTTCCCTCCTTCCCTCCACCCCCCCCTCCCCCTCTCCATGCAGCACTGAAGAGCCCAGCAGCCTTTCACGAACAGCGGAGGAGTCTGGAACGAGCAAGGGTGAGAGTCATGAGAACAATGAGTTTCCTGCGTTCTCAATAGATTTTCTTCAGTGTGGCAAAAACAAAGCCTAATAAATCAAAACCTTGAGAGCTTGCAGATAGTGAGAAGGCATTCTAGTATGAAGTCCCACATACCGATTGGGTTATAACTGGCTAATGGAGCAACTAATTTCTGGTTTGTAGAGTTTCATGCAAAGTTATTATGAGCTGCATAAATGTCATCTGTGGACTCTTTGAGCCAAAAAGTAGTGATAGTGATGGTGATCTCAGATCTCAGTACTGGCAGAGTGACATGGACCCACAGAGAGAGTATTTTATAGTGTTGTAGCAATGGTGATTTCATACTTGCAGCTTGTTTTGAACCCTTGCAACTTGTTTCGTCCCCAGACCGAGGACTACCTAAAGAGGAAGATCCGGAGTCGTCCTGAGCGCTCTGAGCTGGTCAGGATGCACATTCTAGAGGGTGAGTTTTAGCCAACAAGTGCAAATGTGCTTAAAAACTCAGACCCTTTCCTTAATCTTGTCAAAAATTCACGTTTCTCATGAGGTAAAATAAACTTTATTGAAAAGGAAGTATACTGTAAACAAATATGGAATCAAGTCTGTGTGATAAGGTTAATATATAGTTCCTAATTCACATTTATGTATGAAGTAACATTACGCTCTTTGATAGCATTGCACATGCACCATAATACTCATTAGTCTGATTTGGCTACTTTGAGTGCGGGTTTTTATAAACTCTGAATATTTTTATATTTCTTCATGTGGTGACATGCTTTTTTTCATAGCGCACATTTCTTTGTGGTTAAAAGTGTCACATTTGTTATCAGTTTCAAGCAGCTTGTTTGCCTTTTGGTTTAGTTTTTAAAATGAGCTTGAATTCAAATTGAGGAAATGCTAGACTAAGCCAGAAGTTCAGTATCACTGATCTTTATAAGGCCAAAAGCCTATCATAATATTTTGAGCAGATCTACAAAGATAGGCAGTGGATTTTGTGTCAGTTAGATTTCCATATGTGTGGAATCTTGTTTTGCTGCAGATCATAATGAATCCCTTGATAAATAAATGCACATGTATGCATGATGTCCTGCTGTGCCCTCTGCAGAGACGTCGGCAGAGCCGTCTCTGCAGGCCAAGCAACTGCAGCTGAAGAGAGCGCGGCTGGCTGATGACCTCAATGACAAAATCTCTCACAGACCAGGTCCCATCGAATTGGTCCACAAGAACATCCTGTCTGTAAGCTGCCCTCTGCAGCACTCACTGCTAGGTAATAACACACACCTCATCAACACTCACTTATGCATGTCTTAGTACGAGGAGAGATTTACAGTTGGAATGGACTACTGCAAAACCCAAGCAAATATAGTCACACGCAGATAATCACACACACATAAATGCACATCTCAGGCATATGCATAGACAAACAGACGTATGATACACACATGCACATACATACACTGGAGCTTAATTATGGAAGCCCTGATCTGACATTTGGACCAATTAGCAGCCAGACCCTGACTCAAATTTTTTTCATTTCCGGTCTCTGTTATTCTGTGTTTTTCATGTTACGGATCAGCAGTAGTGCACCAGTTACTAGACGTAGTCCTAACATAGCATGGAGGAAACCAGTTCTAGTTCCGTTTGTGTGTTTAAAGTATTTTCTGATTTCCCAGTGGTCAAGTGAATTGATGTGAATCAAAAGCTCAATCGATGAGACATTCCCTGTCAGGCTCTCCCTTACTCTTTTGTTGCCTTAGGTTTAACTGTTGTTGGGAAGTTTTTTTTGCACCTGTGATAATGCACCAACCATCATCTTGTTTCACCTGTGTCTCGTCTGCGCCACTTCCTGTGTGTAAGAAGGTGAACCCACAGTTATACTCAGAGCAGGAAAAGGAGAAACTCCATGACCTTAAATGACAGTAAAGCGCAGTAATGACTCACGCTGAGCCTAACTGCTATGAGTTCATACGAATTAGTATTGGCATATGCCTAAAGCCAAAGTATCTGTATCGGAACTGAAATAATTGAATGTGTGCATCCCTAAACATAATGTTAGTTCTCAACTAAAAATATTAAAATGAGAAAGATGTTACAGTAAATTGTGTGCAGACAAAAGCAGAAGAATTTGTGCAATCTTGCGTATTTGCGTCATTCAAGCAAACATGGTGGATCACAGATGCACATACATACAGACTTGTGCAATAGTCAACAAGCGTGCCTGCAAGATTTAACTTGTAAACACAAAACACTGGTCAAGTTCAGGTACATTCAGGCTGAACGTCATCCAAGTGATGACTACAAGTCAAAATATGTTCACATCTATTACTGATTTGCCACTGGAAAAGTAACTTTGTATGCAGTATGCTGAACAATTACGACATTCAGGTGTTCATACACAGGTGAGTGCATAAACAAACCAGCAAATTATCTTATAGAAAGGACCTAGCAGCTTTGTGTGGACAAGTCCTGTTTTGAAACGTAAGACACAGAACATTGTGTTGTAACTTCTCTGAAATTAGTAAGTGCTGATTGCTAAATCGCACTGACTAAGTTTAGAGAAATTTCATTTGAGTGTTACCAATTGTGGGGTTAGGGGAATTAAGCAGTTGTGTCCTCTGGCACCAGGGTCTATGGAATCAAACAACGCCGTCTATTTTTACTCTTTAAACCAAAAGATTCCTTCAGAAAATTTGTGGCTTCATTGAATGAGTAAACATTTCTGCTGTCGCAGATTCTCCAAAGGGAAATGGGGGAGAAGGCTCATCTCTGGATGAAGACAGCAGTGATGCTCTGTCTCCTGACCAGCTAACCAGTCACGACTCTCCCCTGAGCGCTGTCCCTCAACTCTCCCCCTCAGATGTGCTCACCCAGAATGGGGACATTTCCCCCACACAGGTATTACTGCGGCATGTAAATTTAATCAAAACAAACTTGAAAGAACTAAACAGAGTAATTGATGAAACAAAAGCAAGTGATTGTAATCATGATAGCACAATTAACCACAGTAATATCTTTTCATCAGTTTCTTACACAGCCTCTTCCTCCACCTCCCCCTCCACCTCCTCCCCTGGTGAATGGGTCAGACTCCTCCCCTCTTCCTAAAATGACAAATGGGACAACGATGACTTCAGCATCCTCCCGCCCCACCACTGGACATGTCAAGGTGTGCTGATCTTTCTTTCAGGCAGCGAGTCTTGTTCTGAGTTAAACTTCCTGCAGATTTCATGACTTAAAAATAATTCTGACCTTACTCTCTATTTATGGGACTGCTAGAACTCCCTAACCACTCCTCATCTCTTCATTTCCTTCCTCATCCCCTACCCCCTTTTGTCGTGGTGTTCTGTCTGCAGTCTCAGGCCAAGTCAAGTTCAGACCGCCCACCACAGAGACCTAAGAAAGCAAAGGACAGCAAACCGAAGGTCAGCATGTGCTTTGTTTCATTTTAATTTTAACACACACTGACACATGGTTTAAAGCCCTAGCAGAGTGTAATTTATAAATGGACTACATCATGGGTCTATTTCTTTAATCCCTCAAGATGTTCCCAAAACCGAGAGACAAATATTGAAAGTTACTTCTTACCTTTTGAAAGTGCTAGTTAAAGGCCTCTTTGTGGTTTTGGTGTCTGTTCCTTAAAATCATAGATCAGGGGCTTCTCTCTAACCTCAATGCTTTTTACTGACATTTAACAATCATGCTAGGAGAAATGTATGGTAAAAGAGGAAGAGATACCATCTTCTGCAACCACGGTGTCCTCAGTGTACCAGAAAATCAACTTGCTTTTCTTAACTGGAACTGCCTTATCTTTTGCTGCAGTTGTAGTTATTAGTATGTATCATCCCATATACATGTACAAAATGCTTATACACGTCACACTGTTTAATACTTTCAGACCTTCCAGAATAACTTTCAGCATCAGCTTTCTCTTAAACACTTTCTTCTTCTGCGTGAAGGTGAAGAAGCTGAAGTACCATCAGTACATCCCTCCAGACCAGAAGGCAGACAAAGAGCGTCCGCCTCAGATGGATTCGTCTTATGCGAAGCTACTCCAGCAGCAGCAGCTTTTCCTGCAGCTGCAGATTCTCAGTCAGCAACAGCAGCACTACAACTACCACACCATCCTGCCCGCCCCTCCCAAGTGAGTGTCAAGCATGTTAGTATTTGCATGTGTGTGTGTGTATGGTTCTAAGTGAGGATGACTAATTGCTGTGGGTTTTCTGTAAGAGTCAACAAGTTTGCCACCCTTATTTTTCTTCCTTATATTAAGCCTGTAGTTAGAGTGTAACTTTATAGTAAACATTTGTCACTTGTTGTGCAATTAAAAAAAATGTCAGTGATGAAAACTGCATTTTTTTTAACTTTGGTAGCTGTTTAATTTGTAACTTTGATTTTTTTTTTTAAGATACGGAAACAGTTGGTTGACAATTAACTTTTTTCCAGAATCACCAGTATTATGTTTGCTTTAACCACTTGAGATTGTCTTTTCTCATAATTTCTGTGTGGTCTGCTAGAAAAGACTTTAACTTTAACTTTATTATTTCTCTTCCTTCAGACCACAAACTGAGCAGCCTACCACAACCAACTCTGGCCCTTCCCCCTCCCGTACCGTTCACACAACTACCACCACAGCTTCCTCAAGTCAGACAGGGACAGCTCGTCACAGCCAAACTGCAGTGGGAGGAGCCAAACCAGCCACTCTGCCAGCCAATCTGGATGAATTCAAAGTAATGAATCCAGCACAAGAAATCAAGCTTACACCGATTATGTCCTGGAAAACTATTAAAAATTAACATTACTATACAAAATGCTGTTTTTCATTGAAGTAATGCATACTTCTGTTGCGCAAGTAAAACCATGGGTTCACTTTTGTACCCAAAAGGCCCCCCCCCAAAAAAAAACTAAAATGGTGATTGTTCTTGGCCTCTTTACAACAGTGTTCTGATTTTAGTCTTCGTCAGGAATATACCTGCACGTGGATAACTGCAGACGCCACTAACGAGTAGATGTTTTTGTTATACATTTTTCAGGTCTGCTTGAAAGTCTGCTGGGTGGCACAGGCAGTGTTAGTGCTTTGTAGCCTCTACAAGGTCACCAGAAATTAAGACATTTTTATGAAAGTATTTAATCTTGTTTGTTTATTTAGAAAATTATGATTCATCGAGAAGCTGTAAATCAGCAAATCTCTGAGAGAGTTAAACGCGCAATGTCAGAGGAAACTAAATTATACTGATTTGGCTCAGTTAGGATCACTGTTTCCAAAATAATTTTTGAATATGTATTTTAAGACTTTAATGTTTTCTTTTTTCTTGTGACATACTAGCTAATGTTACATTTAAAGAGCCTCTAACATATGCAAAGAGAAAAATCCCTCTAGTTGATGTGATCACTATCCAGTCAGGGTTTCTCTTTGAACCACAAGCAAACACAGCTACATTTTAAAGCTCCATAATCTTTTTGTCTGTTGTGTTTTGCATACATGCAGTCCTGCTAACAACTAAATTTTCAGATCATAAAATGGATTACACACAGTCATAGGGTTTGTGCTTTAAAATAAGGTCGTTTTAAGGTTGAGACTCAGCTGATCCAAAATCACATAATTGCTATTGAATCAGGCGCTATGAATTCACAACTGTTTTGCTAATTATTTCAAATTATTATGATGGTACTCAGTTGCATCAGAAAGCAAAAGTTTGAGAAATGGTTTAAGAAAAGAAGAGAGGTGTATTTTTGTCTCAGCACCCATGCACCCATTAAAGGTCCAGCTAATTAAAGTTCCTCTGAACTTTATGTTTTGTCTTTTCTCGCTTTGAGTCGTGTCTGCTATATTAATACCATGTCTGTTTCCATCCCCCAGGTTGCTGAGCTGAAACAAGAACTGAAATTGCGGGGTTTGACCGTGTCAGGCACTAAGAATGACCTCATTGAGAGGCTCCGTAACTATCAAGAACAAAATGGTGGTACCACACCAGTTTTGAAGAATGGCATCACATCTTCCAGCCTGCAGGGTACAACCACAGCTGCCAGCACTATCACAACTTCTCCGACCACAACTTCCACCCCAGACCACCATTCAGCAGAGGGCGGGTTTAAGTTATCTCTGTCCTCAGTGGCTGTTCCGGGGCGGGTGATGCGATTTGGCAGCACCAGCTCAAGCCCTCCAGTGTCACCAACTCCATCTGAGAGGTCATTAGCTGGAATGAGTCCAGATGAGACGAGCTGTAATGGAGACATGTTTGGAGAAATGGTGAGTTCAAGGCTAATGCCTAGCTTGATTATTATTATAAAAAACTTTATCATGTTCCTCTTCTTGTAGACTTTTTCCTAACTTCCTCTCCTCCTTCTGTGCATCCTCCAGGTGAGCTCTCCACTGACCCAGCTCACTCTGCACCCATCTCCTCAGCACCCATCAAATGTCTCTCAGCTCTCACAATCACTTTCTGTAGTCAAAGATGAGAACCAGAGCTCATGCAGCCTATCCAAGTCCTCACCTGCACATATTCAACCTCATGAGCTCTTTACAGGAGTAGCCATGGACACATCATCTATGGACAAGGACCAGATGCTACAGGAGAAGGATAAACAGATCGAAGAGCTTACCAGGATGCTGAGACAGAAGCAGAGGTTGGTGGAGACCCTCAGGTCCCAGCTGGAGCAGGGCAAGATGGCAGGGGGGATCGTAGTTAAGAAGGAAGAAAGTGAGATGAACAGAACAACCCCAGAGGTTAAGCTTCAAACTCTAATAAAAGCCTCAGCCATTCAGCCTCCCGTACTCCCTAATGGCATTGTGTTGAAGGTGAAAAAGGAAGTGGAGCCTGAGGAAGGGATGGAGGGAGTAACAGATGAGGCCCTAGCAAAGAAGCAGGCCCAGCCGATGCAGTGCTCTCAGGAGACTTTGCTTAGGCTGCAACAAATTCACCGGCTGCAGGTCCAACAAGCAGATCAACCGAAACAGCAGCCACAACCGAAACAGCAACAGAGTCAGGCACAGCAGCCAAAGGTGGCAGAATCTAAACCTAATCCTCAAAAACAACAACATCAAAGGAAAGAGGCTCAAATCCTGCTCCATCAGCAGCAGCAGCTGCAGCAGCTTATCATACAGCAGACCCAACAGAAACAGCTCCAGGCCCAGCAGAAGTTAGCACAGCAGAAACTGGCCCAGCAGAAACTCGCACAACAGAAGCAGGTGCAGCAGAACCAGCTCAAGCAAACCCAGCTGCAGCAACAAGCTCAGCAGAAGAACCAAGTTCAGCTAAAGCAGGTTCAGGTACAGATCCAAAACCAGATGGCGACTAGTCAGAAGACTGCACTAAGCCAAACTCAGCAGAGGAAGCAACAAAGAGCTCAGCAGAGGCAGCAACAGAAACAGCAGATGACAGCAACCACCACACAACAGGTAATCCTTGGAAGTTAAGTTAGGATGAGTGTGAGAACTGTAAAGAATAATAGCAACAAATGCTGCATATACTTAATTATTTTGTGTTTCCAGATGACTCCAGTCATTATCAACCAACAGAATGGCACTCCAGTCCACACTCAAGCCATTTCTTTAGACCTCCTTAAGGCCAATGGCACACCTACACTGGTCACTGACAGCAACGGGAACCACTACCTTATCGCTCTCACCAGTCACAACACAGATGGACAGAATGGAGTGTCCTCATTGGCCAAAACCAATGGACGCATCACACTGCAGGTACAGGCACTATGGTATTCCACCATCTTGAATAGCAGCTTTTGTGAGTTTGGTGTAGTAGTGGTGTGTGACAGTTCTCCACCTTGGGTTCTGCCTAGAGTCACCATCTAGTTCTCAGCAGATTTCCAGAGCAGAACAAGAGCTTCTGTCACCAGCTGTAGACTTGGATGAGCGTAGCTGAATGACATCAGCCAAATAAGAGCCAGGGAACTGTGCATGGATTAAAAAAAAAAAAAAAAACTAATATAA
>VUQH01038655.1:0-21540 GCA_015106775.1 Etroplus canarensis | reverse complement strand
AATAATAATGTAATTAAAAAAAAAAAAAAAAAATACTAAAATGCAAAATATATTTGGGTGGGGGCCACTTGTGTAATGTATAAGTGTGGGAAACACAATACACACAAAAAACACAATATATGATATTATATTTATCTTTACCTTTGTATACTTGTAATTTTTCAGAGATTGCATTCTACTCCAAGTAAACTCCCAAGCACCAACAGCCAATCAAAAAATCAGCCAGAGGCCGAGCCTGTGAGCCAACCAAACAAAAAGGTACAACAAAGACTTCTGTGAAACATGTAATGATTTTTTTAAATCATACATGAGTATGTAAAGGATGATCTTCATTATTTACCCAACGTTTTTATCTTATTTAGATATTAACCTTATGTACAAATTTAGTCCAGAAAATTAAATTTTACCTTTTCCATGTAAACATGCAAGTTTCTTTGAGCAATTGTGACTTGAACTTCCAAGAAGCAACATCCTCATACCACAAAGTGTCGCCACTTACAGTTAAAATCATCCAGACAGCCTATGGACTGACAAATATTAAATACCATCATGTTGTTCAAGCATAAAACTTAAACAGCCAACACTGCTTAGTGTTCGACATATCTATATGTGCTATACATTCTAAATGTGTCCTTACCACTCTTTGTCCTCAGGGACAAAAAGCAGGGCTGCATTTGGACACCAACGGTGTTCCACAACCCAGCCTGTCAGTCACTGCTCCACCTAGCCTGCAGCCTTTCTTCGACGACATGTCGGACAGTGAAAGCCAAAGCAACCTAATGTCATCTCTCAAGGTAAAACCACCAGCATCACCTCCTCCTCCTCTGCTCCAGTTTCCCTTCAACACATCATCTCTACTGGTGTCTCCCTTTCCACATGTTCATTAAATTTATCTCCTTGTTTCTCCTATTTTCTCATTTCATCACTTCATCACACCATGCTGACAGAGAGAGGAGGTGTGTCTGCCTTACGACCGGCACACACTGTTCACCCCTCCCTCTCCCAAACCCAACACCTCCCTTCCTTCTCAACGTTCCAAAGTATGTCCTCCAGCATGTCTTTTCTTTCCAACTGTCAAGCAATGTCTTGCCTCCATTTTCCATCTTGTCCCACAGGACACACCCTTATGTCAATAACATTTTGTGTGGGGGGGGCTGCATTGGTGTTGCGATGGATTAACTGGGTAGTGGTGACAGAATATGTTGCTGTTTTTGAGGTTCTAACAGATCCAGTGACAACAGAAAAATCCAGCCTCAAATCCTCTCCTGCTGTGGTTTTGATCTGTAATATCAATATCAGTATGAAGCTTTAGACACTGAGCTTGATGAGTCCCATAGTTACTGATATTAAAATTCCTGCCACAGTCAGCATTGTGTCAGCGATTATTACCTTTTTCATCTGCACAGTGCCAAATCAACAACCAGTTACATTTATTTCCACCGAAAACAGACTGGTGCTCGTACTGAAAAGCTGGCACCAGCACGTCACCACAAAATAGCTGAGCTCAAAGTTGAAACCACAGAGAAAAAGGAAGGGAGTAGCACAATAAATTCACGGTAGTGAACAGATGCAGCCCACGAAAAAACTGAACTATATTTAGTTCGAGTGTCTGAATACAGCCTGCATTCTTAATGTGATTTAGCCATTTTTAAAAGGCTAATTATTCTCCAAATCTAAAACTTTGTGTGTCAGAAGTGGTGAAAATTTACAATATTTTTGGCCTGTTATGGATTGTGCAAAGTAGCTACAACATTTCAGACAAGAAGTCCCAGTGCTTTTTTGCCTGTATTTTAACTTCTGCAGCCATACGTTGCCACACAGTGTTGTTAAAGACACACAGTATCTTTTAGCTAATGTTGAAGATTTTCCAGTAAAATCCCACCATCTACACCTGACCTAAACTAAGAAAAACACTAATAAAATGTGTTTTTGCCCTGTTTTTCTCTTTGGTTAGAGTCCTGTAATATGGAGTTTGTGCTTTAGTGTAATTGGTGGTTAATGAATAAATATGTTCCTTTTTTTTAGCCGGAGAATGGCGTGAACAGCCAGCAGATGGATGACCTGTTTGACATCCTGCTCAAAAGTGGAGGTAATTAACTCAAACTTAAGAGACATCATTAGATTGTTTGTTTGTTTGTCTGCTTTTGATGGCCTTTATCTCTCTCTCTGTCATGTGCCAGAAATCCCCGGCTTCAAGGCCAACCCGGACCCTTCCCTTGCCCCTCTCCACTCTGACCCACCCTCTCCATCTACTGCCACATCCCCCCTCCACCTCTCCCCTCCCACACCTACAGAGCCCCTCATCTCCCCAGAGCCTTCTGTAGGAGAGCCCTGCTCAGGAAGCGGTCGTCTGGAGGACTTCCTGGAGAGCACCACGGGTGCTCCACTGCTGGGCATAGAGTCCGACGGCGGCCTGGCATTAATAGACGACCTCCATAGTCAGATGCTGAGCACACCCAGCATCCTGGACCACCCTCCCTCGCCAATGGACACATCTGACCTGGGCTTCTCCCCTCATTCCTCGGGGCTGGACTTTGGCGACCCCAATCTAGACAGCATGGACTGGCTGGACATGGTGGGGAGTGCAAGTGGAGGGAGCGAGGGCAATGGAGGAGGGAGAGGAGGAGGAGGAGCTGGCAACGGAGATGAAGGGACGAGTTTAGCTCCACTGGCGCCACACACTCCGCAGAGCGTATTCTCGACCGACTTTCTGGACAACACAGACCTGCAGCTGCACTGGTAGCCATGTCTGTTGCTCATCATGCAAACGCACACAGATGGACATGCGGTCGCTCACACTGTGTACAGGCTCCGTCTTTATTTCATGCACATACATATACCTTCTCTATGCTGTCTCTACCACTGTGGGGGTCACTGGCACATGCACACACACAAAGACACATTTACACAGCTTGCCCTGTCTTTCAGTGGCTGTTACTGCAAGGTGAGGTGAAATAAGCAAGCATCATAGATGTTAAATTCATAGAAAGGATTTGGTGGATCTGGAGTGGACTTTTGAATTTCAAATCTATGGGGATCGAAACTGTTAAAATCCCATTTCTTGTATCCTGACCTGCATTAAAACCAGGTTTAAGTAAACCAGCTGGAAGTTGCAGGTTATTTAAACTCATTTCAACCCTCAGTAAACATTTTGACAGATCCAACTTGAGAAGGAACTGTCAGTGATGTTTACTCAGACTTTTAGAGATAGCAGTGTGTGTCAGTGCCTCCTAAACTTTGCACTTATGCTGAATCTGATTGGTTTAAAGGGGGGTGTTCAGGTCAACAGCTGAGTGAAAGCCACCCTGTTACAATGATCAGCTGAGCCGTTGATTATGTGTTTAAAAAGAAAAAAAGGCAGCTGCTGGTGGCCTCAACATGGGAACCTGAACCCCACCCACACTAGTCAAAGAAACAACCTTCATTGGTTGACAGTTGCTATTGAAATGAACCACATCAGTGGCAACAGTTTGAATTGAAGCCTCATTAGAGGTTGCGTATTATTGGTAACATTATGGTAGACCACTATGTATTGCTGTATATGAGGTGTATATTACAATTTGTCCATATGACTATTTTTCTTTGCTGGTTGCTTTAGAGTCTAGCTAGCCGGCTGGGGAACAGAGGGTAAGGGCGGGGCTTCCAAGATACTTGGACCTTGTCATTTTTTAAAGAAAAAAAGATTTAAAAAAATAAACATACAATAAAAAACTCAAAAGATGTTTCTGTTTTTCTTTTGCATTTTTACAACACATGAAAGGTTAAACAACACCCTGTTTATTTTTGACATCATAACTAAGTGCGCTTTTTAGCAGTATCTCATTTTGTGATTGAAGTAATCCTGGTGATAAAATTACAAACCACAAGAGGGCGCCATTGTAAAAAAAAATCAGGGGCTGTCTAGATTGCAACAGGTGAATGTTTTCATCAAACGTCCTTACAAGTTACAAGTACAGATTTGCGTGTGCTGACATTGTTTGTTGTAGAAAGATGAGTTCATTATTAACCATGTAGGAAAATTATATTCTATCGAGCTCTTTTGTCTCTGCTTTGCATAAAACTTCCCTTTACAGCTGAAAAGTTTGGTCCCCTGAGCTGCATTATGCTCTGTCAGTCAAAACAAATGCCTGCCTAAATGGATCAGCAACTTGGCTTCTGTCAAGTAGCTGAAAAGTTTACCTTCAGTAGCACATTTGTGTGCCTCACTAAATCATTTACATCTTTATGATAACGAAAAAATGATCACAACAGCACAATTTGGGTATGTTCAGTCAGAGAAGCAACTGGTATGCAAAGTCAAAAGCTGCAAAGACTGGTCTAAAATTAAGTTTAAAAAAACCTGCTAAAGTTTAGATGTACTGTAAGTGGGACAAATATGTTCTATTATTTTATGCACCTAAAGTTTAATCACCCCTGAGTGTTTCGGCTCAACACATTTGCTCAGTGTTGTTTACTGATTTCAGAGTCATTCTCTGTTCTCTCAGATAATGAAGCGCTCACTTTTCACTGACACTTTTGGGTGGATATATTTGAGGGGCGGCTGTGATTCAGGAGGAAAAGTGGGTTGTCTTCCAACAGGAAAGTTGGCAGTTCGATCCCTGGCTTCTCCGGTCTACATTTCAAAGTGTCCTTGGGCAAGCTACTGAACCCCAAATTGCTCCCGATGCATCCATCGGAGTGTGAATGTATGTGTGATAGTTTAATGCACTTCAAGGCATAGAATAAAGTGCTACATAAATGTGTGGGAATAAGGCTAGTAGTAAAAAGCGCTCTGAGTGCTCAGTAGGAGTAGAAAGGCACTATATAAGTACCACTCCATATGAAAAGCTGTCTTCCCTTTGAAGTTCATATGTAGTGGAATGCTGATTGATTTTGAAAAAGCAAGCTACAATGGGACTGTCTTCCATAGTTCCATTGAGTTTCTGATGAAAACTATGAGCTGAGGGTGGAACAGGAGGGCAAAGTGTCATGGAGTATTCCTGCTTGAGCACTGGCCATGGCTGCAGTCATGACAGTTTAATGACTCAGTTGGAATCAACAACTGTAGTGACTTGTAAGCCTTCATTTTGCTCTACAGGGAGAAATTTCTCAATGAAAAGAGACCAGTTTCTAGAACCACAGAAGTCTCAACAGACCAGAATTAGGGGGAGAAGTTATTTAAATGGCTGATAATTAGAGAGCTCATCTTGGACAGTGAGGGCAATGTGAGCTCTTCATCATCTCGTCTTTTTCTCTGCAGCGTTTGCTCTAATGCCCAGTTTGACTCACTCACTTCCTCCTATGAGTGGATCAAGCTTTACTTGGCCAGCCCCCTGTCAACTCTTAATGACCCTGATGAGCTCTTGGTAGCTCTCCTACACACACACACACACACAGACACTGCAGTGTATGCAGATAAATGACGCACAGCCTGCAAACATGCAGCAAGCTCAGTGTGCTCTTATAAATTCCCTTCACACACACACACACACACACACACACAGGTCACATCAGCTCCCCCAGAGCAGATTCAGTACTCTCTCGCCCATACACAGACAGAGCAGATAAAAGTCCTGAGGCCATGGCACTAATTAACTACAGTGAGCTCCAAAGGGCTGCGGCACCACAAGGGCTAAAGATCTCCTCTGTATTTCACATCCCACTGACAGGAGCCTGCCGCCCTGCAGCCAGCTGTCATGCATGATTTTTAATCACACAGCCTTTTATCACCATATCGTCACTGGTTTTGACATGCCAAAAACGAAATCTTCACTTGAGCACAGGTTGACACTTGAGTTTCATATTAAGACTTTGTGTGGTGACATGTTATCCTGCTGGAAGCACTGTGGTCCTAAAGGGATGGGCGTGGTCAGCACCAATACTCAGGTTGGCTGTGACGTTTAAATGATTCTCAGTTAGTACTAAGGGGCCTAAAGTCTGGTAAGAAGATGTTTTCATTCAGACCCTATCAATGTCACTGCAGAAATCGAGACTCATCAGACCAGACATTTTTTCAATTTTCTGTTGACCAATTTGGTGAGCGTGTGTGAATTGTACTCTCATTTTCCTGTTCTTAGCTGACAGGAGTGGCACCCGGTGTAGTCTTCCACTGCTGCAGCCCATCTGCTTCAGGGTTCCACAGGTTGTGCATTCAGAGATGCTCTCCTGCATACTTTACTCTTAACTGTTGCCTTCCTTTGAGCCCCAAGCTGTCTGGCCATTCTCCTCTGAAGCATGTTTGCCTGCAGAAATGTCACTCGCTAGATATTTTCACTGAACTTCCATGTCCACATGCCTAATTGCACTGAGTTGCTCCTGTGCTACTGACTGATTAGATATTTGTGTCAACAAGCTGTTGAATAAGCATACCTAATGAAGTGGCTGGTAAGTGTATATTTACAATGATGCTTTAAGGAGAACGGTGCTGTTTTTCCACAAAGAAACAGGGTCTTCATTTTTAAAATCATCTGAAATGACCCTTTGAAAGTTCAACTCTTATGTGATACCTCAACACAGGAACAGTATCTCTTCTGCCTGTTACTACTCTGAATGAGGATTTTACTACAGTTTCTACATTTTTTTGGTACAGATAGAAGGTGAATCATGATGGCGATGACTTAACATGAAGCCTGTGAAACTGTTTGCGTGTTCTATATAGGACCAATTATGCTTTAGTGCATCACGTTCTTTAAATTAGTGAGCAAAAAGTTACAGACGACCAAATCACGGCATGCAAGCTTTTGTATATTTGTTCACCTATCCTGTGCTTCTGGTAGTGTAAATTTCTCTCATCGTGCTTCTGTCTTCATTTTTTATGTGACGCTGGATGATGTGAGAGGAGCAGTCAGGTTTGGGTGGATCCTGCTGCGACTGCGGAGCCTTTGATAGCAGAAGATGTGAGGGCTGACATTTGCGCGGGCAGGGGGGAGATGGAGAGGGGATCAGGGTGGAAAGTGGGAGGCAGAAAGGGAGGGAGGGGCTGAGGGAATAGACGGACTGTTGTGTTCTACACCTGCTTGTTTGAAGGAAACAGAGTATGGAGGTAAAAACAACAAAAGAGCATTATAGTCACAGAGAAAGGTGTGCAACCAGGGCAGGCAAAATACAGCCACTTTAAAATTTGCAAACTAAGTCCTCAGTCACACTCTGTTAAGTAAATATGGCCATTTCATTGCTAGGCACATATTAACTGACACAGCTCAGTAGCAGTGCTACTGATTAATAGATAATTTACCCAGGGCCAAGCAATACTTTTTATCAGCACTGCAATAAATGACTGTGTAACTGAAAGGAGCCACTCAGTGAAAAAAACCAGAAATGAATGATACCCAGGTTTGAAGCTCCCCTGAGTTCTTTAAAGTATTTTACAAACCTGTTTTCAAAAAAGTTTGAAGACAGGACAATTTAAATTAATACAGAATCCAGTGATTTTGTGGTCACTGGATGAGTCATTATGCTTTTAGAGAATCGTGGCTGCTGCTTCCTCTGGGCTAGATAGCGGAGGGCCCATCTTGCTTGTTTTCAGCAAACAGTTGAAGAACAAGGATCTCTGATGGTTTTGGGGGGCATGAGTTCATACAGCATGAGAATCTTGTAAATCTGTGAAGGCAGAATCAATGCTGAACGATACATGCCGTCCAGGTGAAGCAGTTTTGAGGGAAGGTCTTTCTTATTTCAGCAAAACATTGCCAGACCACATTCTGCATGCCTCGCAACAGCACTAAAAGAGTAGTGAAAGAGTCCAAACAGGCCTGCTTGAAGTCCACAGCACACACTGAAAACAGTATGGGGGCTATTGTGTAGTACATGCTCAGACACACCTGAAAACATACTGGAAAAATACATTCACGGCCACTTTATTAGGTACATCTCTTCAACTGCTCATTAACTCAGCTATCTAATCAGTTATGCATATGGCAGCAACTCAAAGCATTTAGGCATGTACACATGGTCAAGATGACCTGCTGAAATTCAAACTGAGCATCAGAATAGGGAAGAAAGGGGACTTGAGTGACTTTGAACATGGCATGGTTGTTGGTGCAAGACAGGATGGTTTGAGCATTTCAGAAACTGCTGATCTACTGGGATTTCCCTTCACAACCATCTCTAGGGTTCCAGTGAGTGGCAGTTCTCCAGATAAAAATGCCTTGTTGATGCAAGAGGTCAGAGTAGAATGGCCAGACTGCTTGGAGCAGATAGGAAGGCAACAGTAACTCAAATAACCAGTAATTAGAAAGAGCATCTTTGAATGCACAAAATGTTGAAGCAGATGGACTATAGCAGCAGAAGACCACCCTGGAGCTGGAAACTGAAGCTACAGTTCGCACAAAATTGGACAATAGAAGTTTAGAAAATTGTTGTCTGGTCTGATGAGTCTCAACTTCTGCTGTGACATTTGGATAGTAGGGTCAGATTTGGTGTAAACAACATGAAAACATGGCTCCATCCTGCTTTGTATCAATGGTTCTAGCTGGAGTTGGTGTTATGGTGTCAGGGATATTTTCTTGGCACACTTTGGGCCCGTTAGTACCAACATTTAAATTCTGCAGCCCACTTGAGTATTGTTGTTGACCATGTCCATCCCTTTATGACCACAGTGTACCCATCTTTGGATGGCTGCTTCCAGCAGCATAACACACCATGTGGCAAAACTCATATCATCTCGAACTGATTTCTTGAGCATGAAATTGAATTTTTTTATATTCAAATGGCCTCCACAGTCACCATATCTCAATGCAGCAGAGCACCTTTTGGATGTGGTGGAACAGGAGAATCATATCATGGATGTGCAGCCGACAAATCTGCAGCAACTTTGTGATGCTATCATACCAGTATGTGAATCTATGTCAGCAAGAATTAAGGCAGTTCTGAAAACAAAAGCGGTTCAGCCCAGTACTAGCAAGGCTCAAGGTGCCACTAATGAAGTGGCCGATGACTGTAAAACAACCACCGGAAAAAACTGCCAGAGCTGAGGAAGACAAAAACTTCTCTAATCAGACGTGCTGAATTTGGTGGGATCTGACTGTGTTTTGGGAGGGGCAGCTGGATTCATGGTTGAGTAGTCATCATATAATCAAGGCCAGTGTCTTTCAACATAACCTTGGGACAGCTAAACTGTGTGAAGCAGAGTTATACAACAGACCCATGTTGGCCTGGTTTAGAGGTTTCCATTTAACCCCACAGGTGTTGGTTTTGACCTTAAACAATGATGCATGAATATCAAAGCACAATCTTCCACTTGCTCCCATTCTGCATCTCTGCTGGTGATCATCAGCACAAAACCCGACTGACATGAGACGTTTTTGTAGAAGCACGATTAATTCACATCAGCTTCTACTATTTATAATTCTGTTTTCAGGTCATTAACAGCTTTGTTATTTATTGACATTTCCTTTTAACAATGTGTTTGTTTCAGTGATCTGGTACAGGATCAGCGCATAAAGCTGAATGGGCATGATGAAAGGACAATATAAAAGTAGGCTCATCACAATGGAAGCATCAATTAATTGACTTATGCAGAACAAACAGCCCTAAGCCCTCAGTTTAATTGAAAGCGTTCGTTCAGATGCTCAGTATAAGCGAGAGTGCAGAGAGGGAATCAGACTGACTGTACTTGGAGTCGGTTACATTAATTTATACAGAGCTGTTAGTGGGATATTGGGTACAGCAGAAAATGCAAAGAGTATCGAAGTACAGGGAGTCCAAGATAACCCACAATATCACTGGCCCATCAGGCTACAGATTCTGTGATGTCTAAGCTGGTGATGTTATTTTGGTGCCATCAATACATACACATATACACACACACACCTGAAAATGACAGAAACTCATACACAACAGCACTTGAAAATCTAAGCTTTAATCCCTAGACTGTATACAAAAAAAAAGCATCTGACTCCTAGGTCTACAAAAGTGAAGCAAATGCAACAATACCATGAACCTGCATTACTTTTAATGGCCAGCAGAGGGCAACATACAAATCAGAATCAGAACATTTTTTATATCTTTTTATTCATGTATTATATTTTTATATATATTGGGGGGGGGGGTTGCCAGTGGGGATCACCTGATTAAAAAGCAAAATTAGAATAATATGTTTTTAGAAAAAGAAGACATTGTAACAAATATGTGAAAATATTAGCCCTCATGCAAATTACAACCTTCGTAAATACTTTCCTAAATAGCTTACGGTCAAAACCACTATAGTTTCAACTATTTTAATACAGCATTATGTAGATTTTAAGAATTATGGTTCCAATGAGATTAATAAAAGACTATAAAGCAGGGTATGCTTCAAGGCATGGCTACCTTGTGATTCACGACTGTGCAGTGACCCTTGGTTTATCGGTGGGCTCTAACCCTCAGTTGTGCAATGGCCTTCGATTAACAAAGAGAAATGCAACAGTTGTTTGAACTCTGTCAGGACCACTTTAGTCGTAATACAATTCCATTTGCAGTAACTCATGCTTGGCTGTGTGGCTTTTTCTAGGACCTCCCCAGCCTTCCATGGCAATACGTGGAAAGGCAGGGAGGACAGCAGCACACAGAACAGAATATGACACTGAATAAATCAGAAACAGCATAAAATGGGGGAGCTGTGGTGGAGGTGGGTTGCAAAGTAGCTTGCAGAGACAGCAGCAACCACATGCATGCTGATACAAATTAAATAACATATCCCATGTCATGCTGCCAAAGGACCTAAAGAAGAGTATCAGCTCAGCCATCAGCTGATCACATTCCTGCTTATCACTAATTCACTAAAATAAAGCTAATCAGTTCGGCAGCAGCTGGATCATCACATAGGTTTAAGCGAAACTCCAAGGTGAGCTCAACTTTTATGGAAGAGAAAACAAAAGTAAAGTGAAAAATGAGTACACAAACTCTTCTTCACAAACCTGCAAGCCGGTCTACAAACAAAACTTCTATCATGCCATGCTTGGACAAATACATTACTAAATAGTTGTAGCCAGATCTGAATGATCTTGTTAGCGTGACCAAAAAGATCAGGATACTGAATAAAATATAGATAAAACACTAAGCAGTGAGTTGCAAATCTTGCAAACCAATATTTTATTCACAGAAGAACACAGAAAACATGTCAAATGTTGAAAGTGCAACATTTCGCTATTTCATGAAAAATACCAGGAAGACCACCGAAAAGGTTCATGGATGTAATGAAGATGGACAGGCTGGTGTGACAGAAGAGGATGCAATAGGGTGACAGAGAGTGTGACAGAGACACTGTGGCGGCCCCTAACGGGAGCAGCTGAAAGAAGACCTTTCAGTACTGATGGTGCCTTTCCAAATGTGCAAGTTTCCAGTATCAAAGGTACTAATCCACCCCCATACCATCAGAGATGAAGGCTTTTTAACTGAGTGCTGACAACAAGCTGTATGGTCCCTCCCCTCTTTAGTCTGGAGGATGCAGGGTCTGTGATTTCCAAAAAAGAATTTCAAATTTTACATGAGCTTTGGCCCTGAGAAGACAGCAGTATTTCTGGATCATGTTCACATACTGTTCACACTTCTGTGCATTAACCTGCGTTTGTGGATGGCACAGCGAACTGTGTTCACAGACAATGATTTTTAGATGCGTTCCAAGCTCAGGTAATGATGTCCAAGACAGAATATTGCCTGTTTGCAGTGCAGTGTCACCTGAGGACCAGCATCACCATCATCCAATATTCATTTTGGGTTGTTTCCCTTGTGCACAAAGATGTCTCCAGATTCTCTGAATCTTTTGATGATATTATGTACAGTAGATGATGAAATATTCAAAGTCTTTGCAATTTTACATTGAGGAACATTATTCTGAAATTGCTCCACAGTTTATAGGTGCAGTTCTTCACTGATTGCTGAACCTCTGTCCATCTTTACTTCTGAGACTCTGCCTCTCTAAGTTTCTCTTTTTTCATATCCAATCACATTACTGGGCTGTGGCCAATTACCTTAATGTTCCTTCACCTGTTTCTTTATAGTGCCACTTACTTTTCCAGCTTTTTCTTGTCTTTTTCCCCAACTTTTCTGAGATGTGTTGCTGCTATGAAATTCAAGATAAGCTTGCATTTTTCATGAAATAGTAAAATGTCTCTCTGTGTTGTCTTTCAGGTAAAGTCTTGATTAAAAGTTATGAGAATTGACAGAGTTAATACAAACGCAGTTTTCCTAAATCACTGGTTACTATTGTGCATGTAAAACCTAGTCAGAAAGACAGCTCTTCAAAAGGACACAGCTATACACTGAGGCTGGTTTGGTGGCCTGGGAGTGATTTAATGAAAATGCAACCAGAATAACGACATTCACCCTCAACATCCCAGAGAGACTCTGGGTGATTAAAAGAGGAAAACGGGGGGAAAAAACAGACTGTAGTGTGAGGTGTAAATGAGATGGGGAGGGGAAGGCCGTGCAGATATAGATCTAAATAAAAACAAGAAGCTGCAGTGAGAAGGAGAAGAGAGTGAAGCTGGAAAAAAAAAGAGAGAGCCAGTGGAGACCCCAGAGAGGAGAGAGGAGCTGCAGGATTGTTGTTCAGTGTGATTAACTCCAGAGAAAAAAGTCTGCTGGAGGACTTACTGAAATAGCAGCTCCCCATTAGAATCAACTACTGTGACTGCCACTCACCTGGCTGTTGTTTAGCATTGCAGAATTACATGATATGACAGTTCATTACAGCTTCTATAGGACATCTGATGCAGTCAGGAAGAAGGTGAATGTAAAGGTAAACGTTTGTCATCCTTAGGATATTAACACGGATCTGTAACTAAATTAGTCTTGATTATTTTATATCATTGGTGAGAAAATGAAAATGTTTCTGTCCCGCCTGTAATAACATTTAAGCTGCATTTTAAAGTGTGGAGGCTGATATGGAGGAAAATCTGCTGAATGATAGCTTTGTTGTCCTGGAGGAGAGTGTCTGGTGACAGCAGGTAGTTGTAAGTTAGCGTACAAAAGCAACTTAACGGAAAGAACACAGACTGGGTAAAGCAACACTGTTAATGGAAATGCACTCTTCATTGTTTAAGCAGTGACTAAATTTGTCTCGTGCTTATATCTGATTGTGATTTACAGAAAATGTGATTTACAGAACATGGGAATTTACCAATTCACCAATACCTGGATGGTATATGTGCCAGTGCATTGCAGAGTTATTACTGTTGTCGTTTTTCTAATTAGTTTTTATTTTTTATTTTGTTTTGAGTTTTAGTTT
Source organism: Etroplus canarensis (assembly GCA_015106775.1). NCBI lineage: Eukaryota > Metazoa > Chordata > Actinopteri > Cichliformes > Cichlidae > Etroplus > Etroplus canarensis. Next base: position 8,354 of record VUQH01038655.1, on the reverse strand, counting down.
TTTAATTCAGTTTTGTTTCAGTTAGTTTCCAGAGTGGCTTTGCCGGTTTTAGTTTAGTTTTTATTAGTTTCAGTGTTAGTTTTAGTTTTCTTAATTATAATAATATTAATTGTATTTGTCAGGGGAGGATTTCAGATGTTTGGATTACAAATTACAACACAAATACATTACTTTGCGAAGGCAGATGACTCCCCGTCATGTAGACATTGTGCGGTCTCAATGAATGGATGCACCAAAGCTTCATCAGAAAGGTTGTCTTACCAAATTTGCCCAAACTGACAAAGACTATAACTAAGGAAATTTTATGCATATTTTTTTATTTTATATTAGTTAGTTTTGTGAGTACACAATATCGTTTTAGTTAATTTTCATTTTTATCAAAAGTCTACTTTCTTTTTTTTATTTCTGTTAATTTTAAGTTTAGTCTTAGTTAACTATAAAACCTTGGTGCATTGGGGTGCACTGTTGGTCAATTGTCTCATCACTTTGGAGTCTCTGAAAATGAGGGGTCATTCCTAAATAGGTAACGCAATACTTTTGTTAAACCCCCTTAAATTAAAGCGTAAAATCTGCACTTTGATCACATCTTGATTGTCTGAGTTAAAATCCACTGTGGTGGTGTGCAGAAACAACAACACAAACACTGTGCCACCATCCAAAAACCTATGGACCTAACTGTGTGTGCCTAGCAAAAAGTAACTTACAATATTACAATAGTAATACTGTATGTGTTTGTACTCAAGGAAGAAGTAACATCACTATGACAAGGTTACAGCCACACTGAAGCCCTTTTGGTATTTAAACCCACTTGGAAATGAGGAGTGGAACATAACATTTTAATATACACTCATTAGCTACACCATGCTAGAAATCAGCTGGATCCCCTTTGTCTTCAGAACTGCCTTAATTCTTCATAGCATAGATTCAACAAGGTGCTGGAAACATTCCTCAGATGTTCTGGCCCTACTGACATGACGGCATCACACAGCAGCTGCAGATTTGTCAGCTGCACAGCCATAATATGAATCTCCTGTTCCTCCACATCCCAAAGGTGCTCTCCTGCATTTAGATCTACATCCCAAAGGTGCTCTCCTGCATTTAGAGCTGGTGAATGTGGAGGTCATTTGAGTACAGTGAACTCATTGTCATGTTCAAGAAACCAGTCTGAAGTGATCTGAGATTTGTGACATGGTGCGTTCTCCCATAAAGGGATGGACATGGTCAGCAACAATATTCAGGTTGCCTGTGGGATTTAAACGATGCTCAGGGTCCAAAATGTGTCAAGAAAACATCCAGTATTATACCGATCAAGCAGCCTGAGCTGCTGATACAAGGCAGGATGGATCTATGCTTTCATCCCAAATTCTGACCCTAACATCTGAATATCACAGCACAAGTCTAAACTCATCAGATCAGGAAACAATTTTCCAATCTTCTATTTCCAATGTTGGTGAGTCTGTGTGAAAGGTAACCTCAGTTTCCTGTTCTTAGCTGACAGGAGTGGCACCTGGTGTGGTCTTCTGCTGCTGTAGCCCGTCTGCTCTAAGATTTGACGTGTTGTGCATTCAGACTGACTATTATTTGAGTTACTGTTACCTTCCTATCAGCTCCAAGCAGTTTGATTGCCCTCTGACCTCAACAAGACAGAGAACTGCCACTCACTGAATATTTTTGGATATTTTGAGATGCCTGTAAACCAAATGGTTGTGCAGGAAAATCCCAGTTGATGAGTAGTTTTTGAAATACTGGACCAGTCCATCAGCTATACCACGTTCAAAGTCACTTAAATCACCTTTCTTAAGAATAATAATAATAAGAAGAAGAATAAAGTATTTTGATTCTGATTTCTCCACCATGTCTTGACCATGTCTACATGTCTAAATGCACTGAATTGTTGCCATGTGACTGGATGATTAGATAAATGTACCTAATGAAGTGGCCGGTGAGTGAATGATGCACGAATGACACAGCTGATGCAAAGTTCAGCTCCTCTGCTCTCCCCGAACTAACTCTGGAATGCACATGTAATAAAACAGCATCTGATAAATCCTTTGAGTAAAACTGGAGGCTTTTCACTACCACAGATGAGTGGGAATACATTAATTAGTGAGACACTGCATGGAAATTCAGTAGTTACTTTGAAATTCTTATCAAAAACTCTCTGTAGTCATTTAAAACTACTAATCACCCTCACAGCACGTTGGATGTCCTCTGATGATTCAGACATAATAAACTCGATCACTCTCAGACTGTCACATGAAACACATGCAGCCTATTTTTGCACAAGGGGTAAGGCAGAAGCAGCAAATCTCTGCTGAAGTTTCTGGAGGTTTTAAGGTTCCTCCGTCTCCTCTTCTTCACACCTCCTCACAATGTGCTCTGTCACGCATATCAAGGCTTTGCACTCATCCACTAAGCCATCCCTCATTCTTCTGCTATATTTTCTCTCATACACAGATTAAAGATTTTCTCATATCTCTCCCACAAGTCACATTCAGTCAGTCCTGTGTGTGTGTTTCTCTTCCATTCTTGTGAGAAGCAAATTTAGTTTAAGATCGTCAGAGTGTTAAGTGATTTAGATGAGGCAAGGAGTGACAGAGATTAACCTCTGGTATTTCCATTAAATTCCCCATATTGAAGCATTTACGCACGTCAGGCAGGAGTTTCACTTGAGTTTTAAAAAATATTTATTTATTAATCTCTTGTCCTTCCGGTTCAAGTCAACAGCTGACAGAAAAGTGTGCCATCTGCCACAGACTGACCTATGTTGCCCTGTCTGTGCTGTGTGTACCCAAACAGAAAAGCAACTCTGTGATTGGCTGATGTGATGGGAAGCATTGACACCTTGACCTTTCACAGCTACAGGTCAGAAAGTCTCTGGCTGAGAAGAAATCAATGGCTTGACATCATCGATAGATTTTGTGTCTCATGCGTTGAGTTGCTATACAAATAAACTTCACTTGATCCACGTGGAGAAACTTCGGTAGTATCTATTTCAGAATCACCACATTGATATGATTTTTAAAATATTTATAGATCATGGGTAGGCAAAAGAATACATTCATAAATGCTGCACTGTAACACATTTTCCTGTGTTTTCAGAGTTAAAAGTTACTGCCTGATTTATTTTAAAGAGTTCTTCTTCTTTTGGCTGCTCCTTTTAGGTGTCACCACAGTGGATCACCTGCTTGCATCTCACCCTATCCCTTGGAGCCTCTTCTGTTACACGTGATTCTCTTACTGTGGGGTGAGGCCCCACTAGTGGGGTACACATTTTTTTGTGGGGCATGCCAAAAAAAAACCAAAAACTGAGTTAAACCAACCATCTTCAGATCAGTTCATTAAGGTAAATATTGTCCTCTTCAGTATAATGTGATTTTATGGTAAAATGTTGGTGAGTGTCATGGGCAGCATTTTACTGTATAACACTACCACAAATTAATATTTAAAAATAAAATCTGATTTTAAAAGTAATATAATTAGTAGCATAGAAATGGCTATGACAGCAGATGGCTTAAAGGACCAGTGTGTATGATTTAAGGTGAGAAATTGAGACTAACATGCATATTTATGGTTTTTATAGAGTAAAATTCTCTAAGATAATAATCATTGTGCTTTTGTTGGCTTATGAAAAGTTATTTTTATATATACAATGTTAGCAGGTCTCTTTCCAAAAGTGTCCAAAAGTTGCAATCTGCATTCTCACTGGTAGATGGCACTAAATATCACTCACTGGTCCTTAAAAGACAGTTAAAACTCAATTAGTTACAAATACATTTGAAAAAATAGCTTCTTTCTTTTTTGAAAGTTCTCGATCTGCATATCAGAATTCAAAGTCCAGGTACTGAGCGTGATTATTTTCATTGACTATGACAAGATGTCAGCTTTTGAGGAGATTACTATGTCCCTTACATTGGAATCTTCAAGAAAGCCTCTTAGCTCTCAGCTGGACATAAACAGCTGCTGGAGGTCATTTTTCACTGCAGCAGGCTTGGTTATGCCCACCTGTTGGTGGCTTCTGACAGGCTCATTAGTCTTTGAACTTATCTAAATGACAAAACCTTTGGTCGCTACAGTATTTTAAGCCTAGTTTTAAAAATGAAATTAACTCAGTGCACCGTGATTTTACTCAAGTGAGTTATGGCTCGAGTCTGACTTAACTGAAAAGAAAAAAATATTGCATCACACAGCAACATTATGGAGTAGCTTCCTGTTTTGCTTCTCAAAAGCAACAACTTTAAAGTGTACTTATGAAAAATTCCATCCATCCATCCATTTTCTTAACCACTCATTCAGGGTTTTCGGGGGCGGTTTGCACTCACATTCACACCCATGGCCAATTTTGAATCATGAACCAAATCTGCTCAAAACCCCCCCAAAAAAACCAAAACAAATCTGCTCAAAATAAATAAATAAATACTCCCACTTTTTACAGGAGTTTTCTAGTGTGGATTATGTCCTTGCCTCTGGTTATCTATTTATTCACCAATCAATATCATTCTGTCATCCTTCTGTTGGCTATTCATCTTTATAATTTCCACTTACTTTTTTCTGGCTCTCATGACTGTAATGTAGTACACACAAGATCAGCTTTGCCAGGAAAAACAGCCCAAACGTTGATCTGCTGATCCTATTTCTCTTACACTGATGTAAGGCATTTCAAAACTACAGTACCTGCCTCCTTAAACTAGATTATAGGATGACATCAGGTCACAGTGGACCTTTGACCTGATTTTCTTCTATTTGCTGCTTTTTTTTAATTGGAAAGCACCGGCACTATTTTATCTCTTATTGTTATAAAATGTAAAGTGAACCAAAAGGGCAAATTCAAACTAACTCATGCAGTCGGATTGTTATAGTCAGGTCTATGGGCCAAATCCACTCCTCAGCTCATTTCCCTTTTTTTCACTTTTGTGTTGAGTTAATTAAAAAAAATGACCTGAAAAGTTTATTTTTAGGCTATACAAACAGTAAGAAAACTGCTTAGATAAAGTGAAATGTTTATGAATGTTTGAAGTAAAAAATTTATACTATAGCAAAACAAGAAAAAAGGACACTGGTGTGAAAGCTACATGAGAGGAGAGAGAAGCGGGGCAGAGAGATGCAAAGTCTGTGGGGAAATGAGATTCATTATAATTCTCTCCAGAAATGATGACAGTAATGGTCGCGGCAGCGTCAGGGCTGATTTGTATCTGTTGAGGAGAGTCGGGGGCCGGGGGCCGAGGCCCTTCAAATTGCTAATCAAAGGAGGCCGTGAAGACTGACAGCTATTCTCACAGGGTGTCTGCACAGAGCTCATTCACTTCTATAAGTCGCTGCGTGTGCAGTTGTAATAGGCCTAAATGAAGCTGGATATTAGCATCTCCTTTGATTTTAGTAAAGGTCACTGCTGACAGGGAGGTCCAGGGGGGACTGAGCACAGAGATGCACAGGGTAGCCTGATTGGAAACAATACTCTCGCACTCTGCTGTCCCTGCCTCACGTCTAAATCATCCAAACCAAGGCACTGCATTTCTTTCTTTTTCTTTTGTACTCTTTGTACTTTTCAGTTCTGAGTAGCATACAGTCTCTTTAAATAGCACAAACTTTTCTTTTCCATATTTACTCTTCTTTTAACCCCTGAGTTTTTTACCTTTTGTGAAATTGCTGCTCCATTGTATGGCCATCATTATATATGACAGTTCTTTTCAAAAAGTTTTTGACACCTCATCCTTTCTGCATCCCATCATCATATGATCCTAAAATGCAAAAATCTGCACAGTGATGTGTTTTTCCTGCAAAGTCAATTTAAGCAAACACAAAACCCTAAATGGAAACAAAATTCTGATAAGAAAAAAACCCTCAGTTGTTTATTGTCTTTGAACCATTTTGTTATTCTGTCTTAAGGAGTGGAGGACACAAAGTGCCTGACCAAAGTTACTGATATTCGTGTGTGTGTAGTGGATGTTGTGGTCACACAGTCTGAATCAAGCCCTCTGGGCTCTGCTGCCCTCTTTGTCTTTGCTTTTTCTAATTGGGCAGCTGAGTGGAGTCATTCAGTGAAATGTCACTAATCATTCACCTAGTTGACTCAAATAACTCGGCTGTCTCTCCTCTCTTCCTCTCTGTCCCTCATTCGCCATCATTTTCTGTCTGTCCTGTCTTTCAGGTCACAAAGGAGACACTGTGTTTTCCATGTTGGAGAATCAGACATCTAGCTCATCAACAGACAGGTCATTTGTGGAGATGATCTAACTGAAAAAGACCTTTTGATATTGTGACCATCAGGGGACCATCCGTGAGCTTGAAAGCACCACTAGCTAGTTTTTGATTATGTACATCTCTGTATTGTGATTGGTTTGATTTGTTGGACAATACCTGTTGAATGCAAGTCTTTATCTAACTATTTTATGGCAGAATAAATGAATTTTAGACAAAAGAGTGATGCAAGATTAGCATATGACCAACTAGCCTCCAACTTTGCCATGAACAGATCGGTATAGAATGACATTATGATTTTAATTAACATATTAATGTTAACATGTATGTACCTTCAGCTGCTCCCTAGTATTTTCCCTAAGGGGTCGCCACAGCGGAATAATCCGCATTGATAATTTGGCAGAGGTTTTAGGTCATTGGTTTGATTTCATCAAGATGGATGGATGGATATTAATGTGCAAAATGACAAGCACTGGCTGACATGACACTTGTCATTGTAGGTGATGAACATAAAATGAATCAGCAAACAATTCAATATTGAATAACTGTCAGCTGCTTTTTGGCAATGTTCAGTCATGGTTAAAAAACAGTTCCAAAATGAAAGTTGAACCAATGTGGCGGATGTTATCTTGATATCAGTTCAAGGTACTTCTAGAACGTTGATTGGATGTCACTGTTAGACTTTCTGGCAAGAGAAAGTTTGAATTAAATTCTTTTCTACTATTCATTTATTAACTAGAAAAAAGAAATAAAATATTCTCAGTGGAAAGAACGAGAAGAAAAAATAGACTTCAGCAGTGACTCAAACTTGTGACCTCAGACTTTGTGGCCCATTTCTGTCATGCCTTTCAAGTTCACCATGCAACAAATGAGAAAGAATTTAGATGTACATAAATATAAATTACTTACATGTGATGTTTATTTAAAAAAAACAAGAAAAAAAAACAGGCTATTGCAATACTAGCCTGTGTTCATGGGGAAGACAGATCAGTGCATGGTTAGTGCATGGTTCACTAACCCGATTGGCTGTTAAAAACAAGAAACAAAGACAAATGCATTTAATTTCTCCATTGCAATAATCTGATCTACAAAAAGTCATTTCCAGGAACCTTGGTATATTTTCCAAAATGTAATAAAAACAAAAATCTGTGACATGTTAATTCTGACAAAAGTGCTGACAAAAGTACAAAGAAAACATTTTCAATAGTTTGACTGAACAGCTTAATTGTATTTTGTAAATATGCACAAATTTAGAATTTGATGGCTGCAACACACATAAACAAGAGTTCAGACAGAATTAAAATGAGGTTGAAAAGTTCACAGAATATTCAAATAACACAAGTTTGGAAAACTCCACATTAAGCAGGCTAACTGAGAGATCATGACTGGATATCAAAGAAGCATACAACAAGGTTCAGTCTTTGCAAGCAAGGATGCATTGTGTCTCAACCCCAAATATGTGAGAGAATTGTTAGTTTAAAATGGACACTTCTCAACTCAAGATTGCAGAGAATTTGGGTCTTTTAATATCTACAGTGCATAATACTGTGAAAGGATTTAGAGAATTCAACAAACATCTCAGTGTACAAAGGGCAAGGTCAGAAACTCACTGAGGTGATACTGTCTAAGAAACCATCAAGCTGCAGTGGCAAATACAAGACACCTGGGCCTGGGAGTACTTCAGAAACTCAATTGTGCCTAACACAGTTCATTGCTGCATCCAGAAATGCATCTTGAAATTATATTACGCCAGGAGGAAGCCATACATCAACTCAACGCTGCCACACTCTCTGTGTCAGAGCTCATCTCAGAGGGAGCAAAAGACCGTGTGGAACTGTGTGTTGTGGTTCTGGAGTCCTCTGTGCCAAAGATGAAAAAGATGAAAGACAAAATGACCATCCAGACCATTATCAGCAAAAGATGCAAAAGCCCACAGCTGTGATGGTAAAGGTCTGCATCATTGACCAGGTCATGGGTAGGTTGCACATATGTGAAGGTATCATTGGCTCTGAGGTGTATATTAGGATTTTAGAGTTGCCATCAAGGTGATGTCTTTTCAGCAGGACAATGCCAGGCCACATTCTGCACAGGCTACAGCAGCGTGGCTTCACAGACACAGTGTGTGTGCTTGACTGGTCTGCTGCCAGTTCAGATCT
>VUQH01038653.1:9035-30036 GCA_015106775.1 Etroplus canarensis | reverse complement strand
AGGATGTTCTATTAGTCTGTGGTAGCCAGTGCCATCCTCTATGCTGTAGTGTGCTGGGGCAGCAGACTGAGAGTAGCAGACACCAACAGACTCAACAAATTGATCCGTAAGGGCAGTACATTTGTGGGTGTGGAGCTGGACTCTCTGACAACAATGTCAGAGAGGAGGACGCTGGCCAAACTAAGGTCAATACTTGACAATCCTTCACACCCTCTCCATGGCGTACTGGACAGACACAGTAATAGACTCATTCAACCACAAAGCTCCACAGAACGCCACAGGAAATAATTCCTACCTGTAGCCATAAAACTCTACAACTCTGCACTGTGAAAATACTTTATCAGTCTATTTTGCTGATCTTCCTACAGACCTTTTCTTAGCATCAGTTTGTGTCCACCTTATTTATTTCTATATATTACACATACAGTATATGTCTATTTACTATACTATTTTATTTATTCATGTCCAGTTTCACTGTCCACATGTCATTTACACATTTCTATATTGCATTCACATATACCTTCTGTGTAAATAATAAACTGCAACACTAACTGCAATAATAACTGGGTACTAACTATAAAAGTGTATTTATATCTATTACTATGTAAGAACTGCAATTATTACTGTGTAATAACTATGCATTTAGCAATTGTGACCCCAGTCACTCCTGCCCATTATAATGTATATCTTCTCCCCTAAGATCTGGACTTACACCTTACACCTGCATAGTCGTGGCTCTACACTTTCTCACTATTTATTCTCTTGATACTTATGTATGCTGAACGGAGTGCCTGTAGCACAAGAAATTTTCCCCCCAGGGGATTAATAGAGTATTCTGTTTCTGATTCCGATTAATAGGATGCCATCTTTGCAAAATTCCTTTGCTCCTAGATATTCCACGATCATCTTTAAGTGGCGTTATTGCAATCTGGAAGCATTTAGGAACCATAGTAACTCAATGGCAGATCATGTTGAGTTATAGAACAGGGTTGCCGTGAGCTAAGATGAATAGTGCATAATGTTCGCCAACACTGCTGACTCAGTAACTGCAGTTTCAAACCTCCTGTGGTGCAAAAATCAGCACAGACACTGTGTGTGGGGAGCTTCATAGCATGGGTTTCCTTGACCAAGCAGCTGCATGCAAGCCTTATATCATCAAGTACTATGCTCAGCATCAGATGCAGTGGCATAACGCAAACCTGGCAAGCCTGGCACCCTGATGGATGAGTCTGGATTTGACGAGGGCCAGGAGAATGTTACGTGCCTGACTGCATTCAACCAACTGTAAAACTTGGCTGAGTAGGGATTAATGCTATGGGGTTATTTTTGTGGGGTTAGCCTGGGCCCCTTAGTCCCAGTGAAGGGAAATCTTAATGCTTTGGATTACCAAGATATTTTGGACAATTAAATGTTTCCAACTTTGTGGGAAGAGTTTGGGGATTCATTCTGTTCCAGCATGCATGTGCCCCAGTGCACAGAGCAAGGTCCATAAAGACATGGTTGGATGGGTTTACTGCAGAAGAACCTGACTGCCCCACATAGAGCCCTTACCTCAGCTGTACTCAACACATCTGGAATGAACTAGAACAGAGATTGTAAGCCAGGCCCTCTCGCCCAACATCAGTGTCTGACCTCACAAATGCTCTTTTGGATGAATGGGCAAAATTCTCACAGACACACTCCAAAATAATGTAGAAACCCTTCCCAGTAGAGTGGAAGCCCTTATAGATCCAAAAGTGGGACTAACTCCATATGCCTATGGATTTACAATGTCATAAACACTTATATAGGTGTAGGTATTGTGTAGTTGCCCCAATTATTTCCAAATATTGTAAATGAAGCTTGTCGAAACATCTTAAACTAGCATTCACAAGAAATCAGACTCCGCAGAAGTCTAAGAGAAAAGATCCTCAGCTCCCTTTCTCTGTGGCCTTAGTAAACAGTTTCCTTATGAGTTCATGGTCTCAGTCACTAGTTTCATTTTGTAAAATATGGCCCCCATTAGAGTCAGAAGGAGATGAAAGCAAGGTATGCTTTATTGTGTGATTGACAAGTCAAAAAGCCTATGACTGCCAAGTTCAAAACACTAAGATAGGTGATGTCATGTAGGCAGCATCTATTTTTATATTTACTTTATGTTCCATACTAATAGTGGTGATGCCTGATGAAACCAGGGGAGTTATGCCAGTGCGACAACCAAAGGAAATTAAACAGCTTGCTACAGGTTATGTGGTGGAGGTGATACAACCAATATTAGCTCTATTTGCAATGAGGCACAGTCAGTACACTCAAATACACATGTACAGCGGTCCGCACACCCTCTGGACCTATAACCCACTGGTATAAGCTGACTAAAAAGCAGTATTGCACTTGAATGATTGTCTTTTGTCCATAGTAATAAAAAGTTATCTGTAGATAACTTTTGATTGGCACTGATTACACAACACCATGACTGTTGTTAACAACAACTTAATTAGTTAATTAATTCAAGGGCATATTTGTAGTGCTCTCAAATCTATGCCCCATCTCTACTTTGCAGCAAATTAGCCTCTAGCAGAGCAGAATTACAACAAAGGAGAGGCATTGAAGGTATACAATAGCTTTCCCTGTTTTGGACATGGGCTCTCTCTTCCATTGATGTGTAGTATGAGATAAATAAATGTTTTCTGTGATATAATTCTAATAAAGAGTTATTTTGGTTGTTATCTGTGATCATGAAGCTTTGCTGGACTTGCAGAAATCAGTTCTGACTGTTATATGTCCAAATATACATTGGAATTGCATATGGCTAATTCCAGGTGCAACCAAGACAGTTTACATTAGGATTCAGTCTATTTCACCATAGGAAGGTAAATAATTTGAATTGGATTTATTCAAAATGCAGTTGGAGGACATATTAAGGAGCCTATTAATTTAATAGTCAACCATATCCTTTCCCTACTAAATAACTTCATAAAATTTCATCTAAATAATACAGTCAATGCCAAAATCACACAAAATATCACAAAAAAATTACTGTGGTCATAAAGGGAAGGACATACTCAACAACAATACTCAGGTAGGCTGTGGTGTTTAAATAAAGCTTGGCTGGTACTAAAGTGCCAAAGAGTATGCCAAGAAAACATCTCGCGCACCATTATGCCACTAGTACCAGCCTGAACCATTGATACAAGGCAGGATGGATCCACGCTTTCATGTTGTTCAGTGCAAAATTCTGACCATTCGAATGTCACAGTACAAATCAAGAATGATAACAGGCAACATTTTTTCATTGTGCAGTTTTGGTGAGCCCATGTAAACTGTAGCCTCATTTTCTTTTCTAAGCTGACAGGAGTGGCACCTGGTGTGGGCTGCTGTAGCCCATGTGCTTCAAGGTTTAACATGTGCATTCAGAGATGCTCTTCTACATACCTTGGTTGTTATAAGTGGTTATTTGTGTTTCTGTTTCCTTCCTCAAGCAGTCTATCCATTCTCTTCTGGCCTCAACAAGACATTTTCTCCCAGAGAACTGCTGCTCACTGGATATTTTCTCTTTTTTAGACATTTCTTTGAAAACCCTACAGATGGTTGAGCAGGAAAATCCCCGTAGATTGCCCATTCCTGAAATATTCAGACCAGCCTGTCTGGCATCTACAACCATGCCGCCTTTAAAGTCCCTTAAATCACCTGTCTTCCCCATTCTAATCTTCATTTTGAACTTGTCAGTTGTTTTTACCATGTCTATATACCTAAATGCATGGAGTTGCTGCCATGTGATTGGCTAATTAGATAATTGCACTGAAGAGCAGTTCAAAGGTCTTCCTAATACAACAGCTGCTGAGTGTATATAAAAGATGGACGTAGCCACTGTGACTACATCTCCCCATTCAAAAAGACTCCTTTTTTTGCCACAAGATGAGCATTTTCATCATCGCCACTTGTCAGTCACAAGGCTGGTCAGCCTTCAGGCACACCCTGCTTTATCATCCTTTGGGGTGTTAATGGGGGAACATAATTTACAAGTTAAACATCATGTTGTATTCAGTAAGACTCAAACTAGCAACTGAGACCATAAAACCATCAGTAAAATGTTTACTGACAGTATAAATCTAAGGAGCAGAAAAAAACATTTTGCTAGAGACAATCAAACATTAGTTGCCACAGGCTATTAGAATGAATGCAATTTTAAAGCTTCACTTTTCAGACCTTGAAGCTACGCAAATGTGTATGAAGAAATCATGGTACTGTGAGGGAGGGGCTCTGCATGACAGAGATAACATCGAACCAGGAGAGACAGATGGAAAGAACTACAGTATATATCATTTGTCAGGTGTGAAGTGCCCGCTGTTTAAATGACATGGGGTTCAGATTATTTCCCTACAGCTTTGAAGGCTTTTTCTTGTCCATCTGACAGCGGGCAGGAAGAAACTGTTACAGAAGCGGGAATTGTGACTGTTCATGCTGTTCGCCCTCTGGTAGCATAAGTCTTGAGCGCTTCCACCTGAACAGAGACTGAGCTAGATGGTGAGCTGGGAGCTTTTCATTTATTCATTCATTCATCTTCTTCCGCTTGTCCAATTCAGGGTCGCAGGAGCCTATCCCAGCTATCATAGGGCAAAAGGTGGGGTACACTCTGGACAGGTTGCCAACACAAAGAGACAAACAACCATTCACGGCTACAGTCAATTTAGAATTGCCAATTAACCTAACCCCCATTGCATGTCTTTGGAATGTGGGAGGAAGCCGGAGCAACCAGAGAGAACCCACGCAACACAGAAAGGTCAAAGGCAGCCAACTGTTGGATTTGAACCTGGACCCACTACAGGGCTAACCACTGCGCCACTGTGCTGAGAGCTTTTCTCCTTCATCTAAAACTTCCTCATTGGAGTTGAGGGCACTTTTTGGCTCATGAGTTCCAAAAAAATGCTGACACCCCGTATATTTTTTTTATTAATGTGTTGACGTTATGAACATGGCAAAGAGGCTCTTTGTGGCCGTTTTGTGTATTTGTTTTTCCTTTATTTATGTCTGTCTTTCTTAGCATAGCAGCCTTTGCTAGTACTGATGGAAAGAGGCTGACTAAGGGATTCATTCGCGCTAAGCAGCCTTGACTTAACACAAGCTGAATATTTTAATATCCCATTCAGACACGCAAGGTCTTATTGAGTGCTGCTTTATTTTTCTCCTTGTTGCAAAATCTGGAGCAACCAGAAGCAGAAGCAGAAGTGTGTGTGTGTGTGTGTGTGTGTGTGTGTGTGTGTGTGTGTCCATGCGTACATCCACTGTCTGGAAGTGACAAAAAACATGATTGCACTCCTGATGGAGCAGTTACTTTCATAAATCATGAGTACATCTCATAACATCAAGTTTGGTCTGAGACCCTGGGAATAAGACACACAATGAGCCCATGAGTGTGTGTATGTGTGTTTGTTCTGTCTCCAGATTGAATTCATAATCTTCCCATTTGCTGTTTCATCTGTTGTAGTGGGAAATGATGCATCACTCCCTTGGTGCCAGAAATAATAATATCATTCTCTCAAGTCAGATATCTCTCAGTTGAGTGCCAGTAAGAGATAATTAACTCCGAAATTAACTTAGGAATGTTTTGCTAAACTATTACATGTATTAAACACACATAAACAAATACACACAAGTGCATGACTAATGTGTGTTAATGGAGATTCATGTTCTGTGTGATAGGATATGTGAAGTTTTCTCAGGAAGCGACGTGTCACCTTCAGGCATTTCTGCTTGACTGCTCCCCGGAGTAATAATGTACCTCCTTTTTAAATTTATTTATTTCTATATTTTATTTTGGAAATGGAAAAAGAGAAATGACATATGCTCCTGAAGCTGCACCATGAATCACTGATGAATGACCCACATCCGGCAGCTGGAGGTGCCTACACATAGCGGCACTTTTGTTACCAGCGCTGCACTTTCATTTAATCAAATAAAGATAGATTCCTGACATCTTGCACTCCTGTTTCAAAAGTCCAATCGTTTAACACCCCACAGACCACTATAACTGAAGCAACAAAGCAAGCGAGGAAATCTGTAAAATGCACAAAATGGAACAACATAAAAGAGATCTATCTATAGTACTGTGCAAAAGTCTCAGGCCACCCCTCATTTCTTTAGATTTTGCTTCCAAGGAGCAACACATAATTCAGAAACCTGTTTGAATTGTATTTTTACATACGGTGTTACTAGCAGGCTTTTGCGAAAAAACATGTGTGTTCCCATTTCTTTATATGAATCTAGGAAAAATGCTGAAGATAACATAGTTTTACAGGCATAAAATAGTGATTCCCAAAGAGCGTTTTGCCAAGAACTTGGCATATTGTGGCATGGTGTGCAGTGTGTCATTAAAAAAATTGAGGAAACCGGGTAAGTGGAGGAGAAAGGCAGAATTGGCAGGCCTTACAAAACTATAGTATAGTAGTAGTATAGTATCTGAAAGTCATATCCTTAAGAAATAGGAAAAAAAAAAAAAACCCGGCAAAGACCTGACGCAGAATCTGAGAGATGCACCTGGCCCTTCAGTTGAACTGTTTGCCAAAGCCTGATCAGAAATGGTCTTAATAGAAGGGTGGCTTTCAAGAAGCCCTTTGTATGGAATGGAAACAGGGAGGAAAGTCTGCAGTATTCCAAATTACACTAGAACTGGACTGAAAATCTGTGGTAACAGGTCTTATGGAATGTTGAATCCAGACCTTCATATTATTGACGTACTGTGGAAACATCTTGGCAGAGAATGGAGTCAAAGAGAGCCAACATTCAACAAGGACATTTAAAATGTCCTTAAAGAAGCTGGATAACTTCTCAAGACTACTTAAAACATAACAAGAAAGCTTACCTAAGAGGTTTCAGGCTGTGTTAAAGAACAAAGGTGATCATACCAAATACTGCATTTAAAGCTCATAAGAACTGTGCAAATTCTGTTTTGCCTTATGCACTGTATTTACATTTATATTTACATTTGTAATAGTTTGAAACAAATAAATGAAATAACTTTTGCACAGCACTGTGTATATGTCTATCAATGTATCTATTCGGTATAGTCATGCTACATATTTAGGTTGTGGTTACTGTCAGAGTTAGTGGTTTTGTTTGCGCTTACCTTCATTATAATTGGTTAACCGACTGATCATAACATTATAATGATGTGTGAAAGGCCTTCAATTCTCTGAGGTCTAAGTCATCATTGGTGATGACTCCAACCATGACCCTAAACTTGATTCTAGCCTTAATTTCAAATGGAATGAAACACCTAGAACTCAGCCAGTATGTCTCCACCTTAAATTTGACGCTGTGTGACCTTGACCTTTGACCCCACAATCTTGTGAATGTTATCAGATGTTCTACCCATCATAGATATTAACCACACAAAGTTCAGTAAAGATCCAGCAAACAAGTCAGCTCCCGTTGTGCTGACAAGATTTGTAACGGACTGGCGCATGGACCGTCAGACAACCTGAAAACATAATACCTCCAAGGCAGAGAAGTAAAAATCCTCCCTCCTCCTTCCTGCCTTTCCTCCTTTGAATCATAATATCCAACAAAACACATTAGGATTACAGAAGGTGGAACAGAGGAGAAAACCTTTTAACCCTCTTATGACTTAAATCCCCTGAGTTCTAAGTCATCATTAGTGATGACCCCAACCCTAATTCTACCCTAGGCAATCAGAATGTATAGTTTTTAGTTTTATTAAGTTGTTTTCCCAAGTTCTGGCAATCGAGAAACTATGAAAATAATCATTCTAAACTGAAATACATAAAAAAAATTCAACATTTCTTCCTAAAAATCTCAGTTTGGACTTTTCTGCCAAATATAGGGTTAGGGTTATAGCTCAGAGGGTTAAATGTGTAGACAATGATGCATGAAATCCACTGAAGGTTTGCTATTTATATGGAATCTCATGATATGTTGTCAAAACCCATTAAACCAATAAACAATACTGACAGCTGGCTGGTTGCTTCCAGAAATGACCATTTTTAGATCTAGCTGTACCAAAGAGCTTTTGAAGCTCCATATTTCTTTGTTCTTGTTGCCATGGCTCCAGGATTTTACTGTGTTTTGGAATTCTGTTTATTAGAAAGACTTGATTTCTGTTTGGTTTTACAGTTGTTCTAGTGTTCTAGTTCTTGTGTTAGGTTGATTTTTGGTTTCCTGTTTTAGTATCATCATCATTCTAATGTGTGAACCCTTAATTCTTGATGTATTTTTTAAGCCAAATCGATTGCCACACCTGCCGGCTAAGAACAGGAAGCTGGGCTACTGTTCACAAGAGATTACCAAAATTGGACAATAGTAGAATGTCTGATAAGTCTCAGTTTCTGCTGTGACATTTGGATGGTAGATCAGAATTTTGCATAAACAGCATAAAAACAGGGATCTATCCTGCCGTGTATCAAGAGTTCAGGCTGGTGGTACACCTTGGGTCCCTTAGAATCAATTAATATTGTTTAAATGCCACGGCCGACCTGAATATTGTTGCTGATCATACCTATCCTTTTATGACCACAGTGTACCCACCTTCCGATTCAATTCAATTCAATTTTATTTATATTGCACTAATTCACAACAAAAGTCACCTCAAGGTGCTTTATACTGCAAGGTAAAGATCCTACAGTGTTAGAGAGAAAACCCCAGCAATCAGATGATCCCCTATGAGCAAGCACGCTGCAACTGTGGGAAGGAAGAACTCATTTTTAACAGGAAGAGACCTCAGGCAGAACCAGGCTCGGGGGTGGGGGGCAGCCAGAAGAGATGCGTATGAATAAAGTATCTATCTATTCTGCCATCACCAAAATCGCAGTCCAATAGAGCAAATGCGCAGATGGAATGGGAAATTTATATTTTAAATGTGTGGACGGCAAGTTTGCAGGAACTGCATGATACTATCATGCCAATATGGATCAAAATCTCTGAGGAATGTTTCCAGAATCATGTTGAGTCTATGCCACAAAAATTTGAGGCAAGTTTGAAGAAAAAAGGGGACCTGCCGTGTATAACTAACGAAGTGACCAGTGAGTGTATAGTTTTACCTTCCTCTCCCGTCTATGTTCACTTGCATGTTGTCCTGAGTCAGTCCTGACTCCAGTGTGAAAAGCCTACGGCCCTGAAGTGACCCACATGTGCAGAAGAAGGCGTGATGTCACACACAGGATGTTGTATTCACAGAAGTAAATATGGATGCTTTACAAATCACCATGTGAGTAAAACCTCACTTTCTTTCCACTGACTAGCTCCGTCAGCAGTGTCTGCCATGCTTGTTTCATCCATTGTTTAAATTTGATCTTTCTGCAACTCGCCTCCTCTGATGCAGATGTGAGACGCTGCTCTCACTTCAGTGACGTAAAATTTGAATGAAATACATGACCGCACAGATCGATCATCAGATACGCATCCAATTCAGGACCACATATGAAAGTGGCCTGGGTCTGGTTTGAAAATGCAAACAAAAAACAACAAATCATATTTGTGCTGTTCAGACTGCATAACAAATTCAGATATGGGTCACATATGGGCAAAAAAAAGTTGGATTTCGGCCACTTTTGCCTGCAGTGTAAATGGAGCCCAAGTAAACAAAAGCAAGCCTTTATTTGGTGGTTGCAACAAAACACAAAGTCCAGAAATTCAAAATCCTCAGCCCCACTTGAACAGGAAATTTATGACAGGAAACAAAACACAGAACTGAGCCTATAAATAATAACCAACTAGAATAAAGCATCTAAAAATAACAAAAACCTAACCACAAAACCTGCAAAACCACCAGACCATGACATAATTTTTCAAATATGTTAGCTGTTGCATAGAAAAATACAAACAACCACTCATATACTGTACATCCAAGTATACATCTACCAAATAGGCACCTACAAGAATGGGCTGGACATACTGATATGCTGTTTCAGGCCAATCATTGTCCCTCAGAAAGGCATATCCCCATAACTTTTGTTCCTTTTAATGTTGCATCAATCCAGTTTCAAAGGTACTCCAAATAGTATAAAATATTTAAGGCAATCTTGCCAGAGGGAGCAATGGACCACCTGTACTCATGGAGTGCAGATGTAAAACAAAAAGGTAGACTGTTGCAACAACTTGGTGTAACATTGCCAATACGTTGCACTGAGGAAAAAAATATCCAAGATGTTGGTTTGAGACTAACTGCAAGTAATTTCTACCAACAGTTATTTACTAGCTATTGTTCAACCTCACCATCAGCTGATCTTCGGGATAATGTATAGGTACTCATGTCCTTCTTTTCTTTATCACAACTGTCCTACACACTGCTACAGTAGCATGCTGTTCTGTAATTGGCGTCCCCTGTTTAATTCTGTCTCTTTGCAGATTTCTTCATTGGCTGTGATAAAAGTTTTGACCTAATCAGTCATAATCATCCCAATTTTGACTCCTAAAAATAAAGCACGTTAAATATAGTTGAAACGACCCCAATGAATCTGTGAGCAGTTTGGGAGGGTTAAGAGTGGCTCTGTAAATAGCAGAAAATCTGGGCCAAGCAGGATTTTACACCAGATTTCTCCCTCCAATGTTGCAATTGAGCTGAATCGGGAATAAAAGTGCTGGAGAGTCTGAGTCCAGCATTAAAGTCAAGTGTTTGCTTGTGTTCCTGCTCTGTTGCAGCATTCTAGAAACAAAGTGCCAATGTAGCTGGTGTAACAGTGTGTGAAATTGACTTTAGAATGCATATAAATGTTGATATTTATAGTCAATGATCATTAAAAACGCCATCCAGAGAGGTTTATGACTAATAAAAGAAAAAGAAATGCTTTGTGTCTTATGATTTTCCCACAAAACTGTTCAATAAGCTAGTTTAAAATTCCCATATCTGAGCATTTTTTTGTCAGCTGTTGCACTGCTGGAGACCAGATGTCTTAGCATTTTTTTTTGCCTTAGTTTCCACATTATCACTTCTGTAAGGTGCATACTGGACCATGACTGGCTTTCCAAAGGGTTGATGGTGGTATGACTCTTACCCAAAAGTTGGGACGCCATACAGGAGCATAAGTTTTAGACTTCAGCTTTTTACTTTTCAATTTCGCACTGCTTTGTTTAGGCAACAAAACTCCGTAAGTCAAGACCAGGTTAGTCAAAAAAAAAGGAAAAATCCTCCTTCTACAGCAATTTATATTTGGTGGTCTGACTCTGTTCTGGCATAGGTGGAAAGCCTAAAGCGGTGAGAGCACACCTCCTTGCCCTTTCATGTGCATGCATAGAAAGCCTGGGGCAGGGAGAGCAAAAGCAAGACCCACCCTCAAGGTACAGAACGGAGTAGGCATCAATGACAACAGACATGACATTGATTAAGTCAGACACCGCATAAAAAAAAGAAGCTGTGGTTGAAGCAGGTTCCAAAGCATATTGCAGAGGAGGCATAAAGAGTAGGCAGACTAAAGCAGCTTAAATAGTGTGTCCAATATGAGATTTGCCACACTGATGCAGACAAGAGTATCTGAATGTGGGAAAAGGCTTTACATTAAATTGAATTAGGAATAGGAATAGGGAATGTTCATGGTTTGGGGTAAAATACATCATTTTAGATTTTTAACAACACATTAGACATCCTAAACAAGCTTCTCCAGTTTCTTTGCTACCATGGAAAGTCCAGCGATGGTGAGGACACCAGCAGAGATCAGTTTGCCATGGTCTCAAAGGTATTCTGTTGAAGTTGACTGGACTGTACTGAATGTTCAAAAGATTACACTCAACTTTGCCTTCAGATTTGGCCTGTGGATACATACAAGTTATCAGATGTACTAATTTGCTTGAAGTCAGAGTGCTATTGACCAATCACTTTTGAGCAGACTTTAGTTGCATGCTGGTAAGGTGGTTATATGATATATTTTGGGAAATGCAGTCCAGCTTTTCTCCTTCAAACAGTCTCCTGATAATTAACTCCTGATTATTTCTCTTTATATTTTGGTCACATTTTGAATATAAATTTATTATGACTGAAGACAGCTTTGCTAGACACTGAGATTTGGTTGAAAAGGAGAAGGCAAAAAGCTGGCTCCTTAGGTCATTGAAAAGATGTCTAGAAATTACATGTACATTTGGATGAAATTGAAAAATACACTCTCCTCTTCACTGCCTCTGCAAACTCAGATTCAAACCCAGAACTTTTGTGCTATGAGGAAACAATGCTAACCACTGCAACACAGTGCCACCCTATCACACTGGAACAATAAGGTTTAACCCTCCAGAGGCTCATTTAAATGAGCTCAATGAATTCAAGTATCTTGGACTCTCATTTGCAAGTGAGGGAATAATGGAGAGCGGGACTGACACATGGGTTGGTGGGGTGTCTGCAGCAATGTGGATGCGGTACCAGACTGCTGTGATGTGTGAAGAGCTTGTCACCTATGATCTTGAGCTCAAGGGAGTGACTTAAAGATGGAAAGTGGAAAGGAGCTTCCATGAAAGGGAGTGTGGGCTCTCCCTTAGAGACAGGGATAGGGGCTCAGTTATTCAGGAGGGGCTCAGAGTAGAGCCACAACTTCTCCACATATAAAGGAGCCAGTTGAGGTGGTTGGAACACCTGACCAGGATGCTTCCTGGATGCCTCCTTGGTGAGCAATCCAAATATGTAAATTTTATTTTTTATTAAATCTTTCTCCAAAGTTTTGATAATTAGGAAACAATGAAAATAATGAGTCAACACACACACGTAAAATATTCACCATTTTTCCTGTTCTGGCCGTTCTGCAAAGTATGTGGTGTGGATTCAGGTATCACCTATGATGACTCACCTCTGAGGGTTAAATTCAGATGTTGGGTTAGCTCAGAGATGCTTTTAGCAGATTAGGTAAAAAAAACAAAACAAAACAAACAAAACATATATTTAGGCACTTTAAACACCAGTAAGCCCACCTGAAAATGGCAAATTACTCTTTTCTCTTGGTGATGAGATGATGCAAAGGTCAAACTCATTTATAGAGTATTTATTAAGTTCAAAGTGTATCACAGCAGGGACAAAATTTGCATAGTTTATCCGTGTCCCATGTATTCATCACTGCCAAACTCGGGACCACTGAAAAGCCATTTGACCAGGGAATGGACACAGACTGACATTTATATAGCACTTTTCTAGTCTTACTGACCACTCAAAGCGCTTTAGACTACAGGCTACATTAACGCATTCATACACTCGAAGCACTATGTCTACATCTCATTGAGGACTAAGTTAGAATCCTAACAAACATATTTTTGGACTATGGGAGGAAGTCAAAGTACCTGTAGGGAACCAATGAAGGCACAGGGAGAACATGATAATTCTACACAGAAAGGCTCCAGCAGTGGTTTGAATCAGGAATTGAATGAATGAATTCCAAGTATGCCCTTTCACACTGAACAAAAACGCAACTAACTTTAGGCTTAGGAGGAAGAAAAGAAAGATGATGGTGTCGTTGGTTTGCCATTAGCTTATTGTTTTAGCCTGGGCAACCAGCTCTCAGTTAGTCCCATCATATTTTTGGAACTATGGCTATAGAAATATCTTCTGAACATAGACTGTCCTTTGCCTTTTTTTTTTTTCAGCCTTTTCTATTCTCCTCATCGGTGATGTAGAGACAATCCTGTCAAAGTGAACGCTGATTTTTGTCAGTTTAATGTCACCTCATTAGCTGGCAGGCCTGAACACCTTGCCAAACACGGCTGCAACATTAAGGTCACCTCCTCATTTCAGCAGAAATTCAGCGGAAACTATACTTGAAGCAAAGTTCCACTTGTCAACTCTTTACTGCTGTCTCAAACAGTGACTTTTGTTGCAGTTGCACAAAAAAAAAAGAACAACTGGCGAATGAGTTTTAAAAGGATTTTGATCTTCAGTGTGTGCGTGGATGTCGGGGAGCCAGGCAGCATTAAACAGCCCAGTTTCTACATGCAGTTTGATGTGACATTCTCTCTCATCCAAAAAGAAAGAGAACAGTGGGTAGTACTGGCTAGTCTTTGTGATGGTCGTGTATTATCATGCACAGATCAGGAGTTGTTACCGACTGGGGCCACCCATGCTGAAAACGTATGAATTTCCAACACTGTAATGAAGTGAAAAGCTGTGAATGGGAAAGAGCTGAGGTTAAAATTTAGTTTTAAAAGGGTAAGATGTGTTTGTTCTGACATCCCGTTTTCATGGTAGAAGTGATCAGAGCTGAAAGAACTCTGTGATGAATAAATAGCGAACACAATGAAGAAAAACAGTTTTATAAGCTTTAACTGCTGCAGGAAATTATGATAATGTTGTTCTCAATTCTGCCAAAAAATAAAGCACTGAGCAGCATGTGTGTGATGTTTTATTGGGAGCAGCAGCATGAGTCATAGTACTTCTTTTAGAGTTTGAAAAATCTAACCCCAAAAGGATTTTTTTTTGGTGACACTTTCAGCTGTATATTAAAGATGGACGTAGCCATTGTGACATCACGCACTGGTTTCCGGACTGCACATTTTGAAGCCTCAGTGTCACCAAGACTGACAAACAAAATTCTAGTCACTTTGTGCCACACGACAAGCAAGTAAGTTTGGGACAATGACACTTTTTTTTTTGCCTCTGTAAAATCACTATAGTGTGTTTTAAATCTAGCAGCCCAAATGTAATCAAAGTATAGACGTTCAGGTTTATTTCAAGGGTTTGACAAAAGTACTGTGTAAGCTTTTTTTTAGGTTTTTGAGTCTCTCTGTGTTCAGTTTTGCCTTCAGTAGCTAAAAAGCTGCTCTACTGGGTTCAGCTCAGGTGACTGTCTTGGCCTTCGAAGAATATCCTATTTCTTTGCCTTAGAACCTCTTAGGTTGCCTTTATAGTATGCTTTGGATCATTGTCCACTTGCACTGTGAAGTGCCATCCAACCAGTTTTGCAGCATTTTTCTTAATCTGAGCAGAGTAACCTTCAGAATTCATCCTGCTACTTCTACCAGCAGTCACATCATCAATAAACACTAGTATAACTGGCACCCATACATGCCCATGCCATAACATTGCTTCCAACGTGTTTGACAAATGACACAATATGCTTTGGATCATGAGCTGTTCCCTTCCTTCAGTGTATTTTTCTTTTGCTATCAATCTCATAGAAGTTCATCTTGGTTTCATCTGTTCAAATATGTTTTTTTCCCCCATAACTGATCAAGTTCGTTTTGATGTTTTATGGCAAAATCTAATCTGGGCTTCCTGTTTCTGAGTGTAACCAGAGGATTGCACCTATTGTAAACCCTCTGTATGTACATCTGTGAAGGTGTCTCTCAATTGTAGACTTTGACAATAATGCACCTGCCACTTTGAGAGTGTTCATGACTTGGCTAGATGCTGTGCGGGGTTTTTCTTAAAGTAAAGAATTCTGTGATCATCCACACTGGTTGTCTTCTGTGGATTTTGGTGTTGCTAACCTGGCCAGCACATTCTTTTTAAGAATGTTCAAGATTGTTGTTTTGGGCAAGTTTCTGCTCACTCTGAGAGGTTTATTTTATTATTGTTTTCCTCTTTGGACCTTATATTGAAAGTTCCAGTGAATAGCTACCAAATTCAAGTTTATCACTTAGAATCAACTCCAGACTTTTATATAATAAGGGAAAAGGCCTCAGTCGCTAAGGAGGTCAAATCAGGGTATGATTTAAGGGGCATCCACACAGGAAGTGATTTGCTTATGGCCCATAAATTGACAGTTGGTTGTAAGCAGACCATCCAGTTTCCAATTGCCAAATGGACCCTCTCATGGGTTTACCACCCTGTCATATAGCAATCAGTGGTATCCTTTGCTCTCACTGAAAGTTGCTCCAAGTGCTTGCCTCAGAGTTAATAAATGTTTCTCAGACACCGCCCATTTCACGCCACTATTTCACCCGTCATTGCTGTATGCCTCTTCTCGTGTAGAAGCTGGCCCATGAGGGCACAGTGTGCTTCAGTTTATCAGTCAGCTCCAACGCTTGCTGATGTTTAGTTTCAAAACACAAGTCTGGCAATGGTGAAAGTGCACAGCTTAATGGGAAGACCAATGGGTGATGTCACAGAGGCTAGGTTAATCTCTTATATTAAATCTATGGCTGTAAAAGTGCTCTTAACTGCTGTTAGGTTGTGTGTTTTAACATGGGAGTCCATGGAAATTTACAACCTTTCGTGGCCACTCAAGGAACTGCAGTTTTTGGCAGCACTGGAGGTTGATGATTGCTTGGCGCCTAAATGTAAAGAGACTTTTTCAGAGGCAGGTTAACATATTGAACTTTCATAGATGAAAGGCCAAGGGCACAAGCTACGAAACAGGCGGTGGGACCGCAAGCAAATATACTGCAACAGGACAATAACGGTTCCTGTTTCTTTCTTTGTGCTTTTGCCACAGTCATATTTCACCTTATCTCATAAGCAGTCCTCAAAACAAACTCCTGCTGGCGAAAGATAAACAGAATAAATACACACAGTCAGACCATCATGGGGCAGAATGATCTCCCTCTGCTTCTCTTAATACTATTGTCTAGTCACTGGCCTGAGACACAGCTGCTTCCTGATCTGCATCTACTTTAGTGTGTCTTCAGCAAGGGGACATCTGTATACTGCACCAAGCATGACATCAGCCTGCGCTGGGTCGACATAGCCTTAGGAGACACAAAGAAAGAATTGTTTTTTAAGGAGTTTTGTTTTTTGTTGAATTCACATTGGCTCAGTTTATTTACTTAAAGGCCCCTCGGCCTTCTTTTCATGTTTGTGTTTCCTTCCTTTTCTTTCTTTCTCTCCTTCCTCTTTACTTTTTTCTTGTTCTGTCCTTTTCTTTCTGATCCTCAGGCTACAATTCGTATTATAAAACTCTATTTGTCACTTAGATTTACCACTTTCTACCAAGATGCATCAACAGATTTTTTCTTTAAAGATTTGCAGCACCTGGTAAAGGTTACAGTCACTGTCAGAGAGGCATTTACCTCAGAGCATTCGTTTATTTTTCAAAAATAAAAATAAAAAAAATACTCTCTTCTTATTGTGTTCTCGTCTAGGTGCAGACACCTTGTGCGTGCAGCTTCTGTGCCAGGCTGGAAGAATGCAATTGATTGATTGAGGTTGTTGGCTGAGTTGCCATGCATGCAGTCAAAACTATGTAGAGATTAATGCTTTGTTGTTTCATAAGCAGTATGATGGAACAGGAAGAAAAATATAAATGATGTTTCAGACAGTGGTATGGTATGTTATTGTGATGCTATCTATTACTACCAGACGTTAATAAATACACTGCTCCAAAAAATTAAAGGAACACTTTTTAATCAGAGTACAGCATCAAGTCAATCAAACTTCTGGGATATTGATGTGGTCAGTTAAGCAGCAGAGGGGGTTGTTAATCAGTTTCTTGTGCTTTGGCGTTAATGAAATCAACTACAGGTGCACTAGAGGGCTAACAATGAGACAACCCCCAAAGAGAAATGGCTTTACAGGTGGTCACTACTGGTAACTTGAGGCAATACCTGAACCCTAAAGAGGTTGCACAGGTAGCCCACATCAATGTGTGCCACTGCCAGGAGGTTTGCTGCCAGGAGGTCTCCCAGCACAGTCTCAAGAGCATGGAGGAGATTCCAGGAGACAGGGAGTCCATCAGTCCCATCAGCAGGACCTGTATCGGCTCCTTAATGCAAGTAGGAGCAGTTTGAGTACTGCCAGAGCCCTACAAAAAAGACCTCCAGCAGGCCACTAGTGCAAGTGTTTCTGACCAAACGATGAGAAACAGACTTCATGAGGTGCCTGAGGGCCCGAAGTCCTCTAGTGGACCCTGTGCTCACTGCCCAGCACTGTGCCACTCGATTGGTATTTGACATAGAATACCAGAATTGGCAGTTTTGCCACTGGTGCCCTGTGCTTTTCACAGATGAGAGCCAGTCCACCCTGAATACATGAGACAGATATGAAAGGGTCTGGAGAAGCCATGGAGAACATTATGTTGCTTGTAACACTGTGCAGTATGACCAGTTTGGTGTTGGGTCATTGATGGTCTGGGGAGGCATATTCATGAAGGGACACACAGACCTCCCCCTCAACTGTGATTGTGGTGTTGGTGCATTCGGAAATATTTTTAATTTAATTAATTTATTTATTTTTTTTTTTACAGTTTTATCTGATTTAGAATGATCTGAATGGAATTATTATTTTTTACTTGGTGTGATCAGATACATTATATAGCATGGGTTTCCATGGCTGAGCAGCTGCATGAAAGCCTTGCATCACCAAGCACAATCCCAAGTGTCAGATGGGGTGGCATAAAGTTCACCGCCACTGAACTCCAGAGCAGTGGAAATGTGTTCTGTGGAGTGACAAATCACACTTCTTTATGTGGCAGCCTGATGGATGAGTCTGGTTTTGGTGAATACCAGGTGAACATTATCTGCCTGACTGCATTGTGTCAGCCATAAGGCCTATTCATTGTAGTTTTGTATTTTCTAATTAGTTTTCATTAAACTTTGAGGGTTTTTTTCATTCAGCCGTGTTTCAGTTAGTTTCCAGAGTGGGTGTGCCCCTCTCAGTTTAGTTTTTGTGTGAAAATGTTCATTTTTAGTTTAATCTCATTAGTTGCACTGTAAGTTTAAGTTTTCCTAATTGTTATAACAGTGAGGGCATTTGTCATGGGATGATTTAAGGTGTACATTTAACTTAACAAGCGAAAGGTCCTTGGTTCAATTGCAGGTGGGGACACAAGCTCACCATCGGCGGTTGCATCAGGAAGGGCATGCGGCGTGAAACCTCTGCCAAATTACCAATGCAGATTAATCCACTGTGGCGACCCCTTGAAGGAAATAAATACAAGGGAGCAGCCGAACTTACATTATGTTAGGAAGTCCACAATACTTTGCAAAAGCAATTGACTCTCAGTCATGCAGACATCCTGAGGTCTCAATAAACAGATGCACCGAAGTCTTATCATACAGGTTGCCTTACAAACTGTTAAACACTAAGACTAAGGGCATTTCCTGTATATTTGTATTTTATTTTAGTTTTGTGAGCACGCAATATCATTTTATTTAGTTTTCACTTTTGTCAAAAGTCTAAAGTCCATTTTTTATTTTTCCTTAACTAAAATATTACTTTTTTCCTCAATTAGGTTTTAGTTAGCTATAATAACCTTGCTATAAAGTTTGGTGGAGGAGAGATAATCCTGTGGTGGAGTTTTTCTGAGGTTGATCTGGGCCTCTCAGTCTCAGAAAAGGGAAATGCTATTGCTTCAGCTTATGAAGACATTTTGGACAATTTTATGCTTACATTGTGGGAATAGTTTGGGTAAGATATTTTTCTGTTCCACCAAGACTCTGCCCCAATGTACAAAGGTCCATAAAGGCATACTGTAGCTGGATGAGTTTGGGATGGAAGAACTTGACTGTCCCACACGGATCCCTGACCTCAGCCCCATCTAACACCTTTTGGTTGCTGAAACAGGTGATTAGCTCTCTGCTAGGCTTTCATCTCAGTTGATTCTATGGATGTCACCAGAACCAATACTTATAATTTGATACCAAAATTTTGAAAACCCAATGGTACTTGGTTTTTTAAAAATATTAGTACTACTGAACATTTCATACGCATTACAGCATATGGCTGCAAGTGTACTAGTCTAGCGTTATATGCTGAAGAAACATCCAAAGTATTATCCTTACTATCTTATCCTGAAATACACATTACCATTAATCTGCATCTACGCAAAATTATTGCACAACTAGCACATAAATATTCCTTGTGCATTCTGTTTTGTACTGCTGTTGCTTCTTTTTACAGAAAATCAATTTTTATAATGTTCAGATTTATTTGATAAAACAGTTTATGTTTTAGTACACTGGATAATATTTTTTTAAGTTTTATATTGTTTTAACCATGGTATCAAATATGGTATCAAAAATTGTATAATTTACTGATATTGGCACAGACTACTACATTTCTGGTATCTTGAAATCCCTAGGTGATTCAAATCACAAAACTGGACCTTTTAGTCAGGTTTGTGTGTTTACAATTTTTTGAAAATTTCTTTGCAGATGACGATTAATTGTTCAACCAACCCTCAAGGAGACTTCTGAGCTTCAGTTTTTTGTAACAGAAATTATTATTATTTTTTTATTTGTTTTTATTTTTATCTGTATCTGGAGAATGCTAAACGAGTATGCAAGTAGTAGCAGTAACTTAGCACTCCACTCTCTCCTTTAAAAAAAAGAGCTGGAAGACAAAATGTAAGTGGTCATAATGGTCAAATCAAGACTTAAAAATGGGACATCACTAACCCATATGTCAATACTGTATTTACAGTCTTTGAGCAAAACAGACAAAGGGCCAAAAATTCCTGAGAAATAAATCTAAAGTCTGGGTACTAGACACACTGTTTGAATTATAAATGATGACTGGGAGTATAGTGTGGAAACACCACTGCAATGAACAACAATTGCCAAAAAGGAAACAGACAAGATTCTTGGGGTTTACCACTTCAACAGCACTTTGCCCATTTTCCCCCCCTTATATTTCAAAGCCATTTACTTTCCAGTCACAGTTTCAGACTAGAAGCCTTACATTTAACAAGGCTTAGCCTCTTTTCAAATCTATTCATCGCCACCAAGCATGTAAAACGTCACTGAATTTCTTTTTTTCATGAAATCCCAGAGCGGCGCCTGTTGTACATTTGATCCCCTTTGTGCGGTGGCACAAGAGGACCAGGGCCGAACAGACAACAATATGGCAAAAGTAGAGGATACGTTACATTGCAAGGGGGTAATAGGAGGTTATAATGGACCCACAGGGGTTTAGAATGGTAAATATTAGAAAGTGCCTGTCTAGAGTATGCAAGGGAGGAATCTGAAAGAGGTCATGGTCGGTGGCTTGCAGAGAGCACTTATCAGCTATCTTGAGACGCTATCTGTCACGCAACAGGATAGACAGAATACTTCTTTGACTCCGATGGCATGTGTGTCACTCAACAGGCATGCCTTTATGTATGCAGCTCCCCTCGCTTGCCTGTCGCTTTGCCGCTGCGGATTTTACAGCTCCTTCTGTCTCGTTTCT
>VUQH01038652.1:0-17847 GCA_015106775.1 Etroplus canarensis | reverse complement strand
AAATTGATAGATTGACTTATTACAATGTGTGAACACGTCAAGTATGAACACTGTTCAACTGGATCCAAATCTGTTATCATGAATGAAGAAATCATTGCTTGTTTCTTCGAAAAGCCAACTAATAGTTTTATACAAGGATAAAAAAAAATTATTAGAATAGAGGTACATGTGAAACATATTGACAGTATCCAGTATCAAATGGTAACTATGTCAACTATATTTTTCTTATTATTGGGATGTTGACAAATGGGCCACTTCAATCACCCTGCCTGCTAATCTTAAATGTGCTAACAATGTATATAATCCACATCCCAGCTGGTTTATTCAATCCAGCAATAACAGCCTGTGTAGCACACCATCTATTTATAATAAACCATTGGATACAGGTGTTTAAATGACTTTTTAATTGCCTCCAAGGCCATGATGTAGCAGTAAGATACTCAAGTGAACACTTAAGAGAATACAGCTGAGAGCCAGGTGCTATGTGTGTGTCTAAGTGTGTGCAGCACAGTATGAGCAATGCCTCTGGCACTTCCACAGAAAAGGAAAGCACCTGTCACTTGAGGGAATATAGAACACGCACAGGCGTGGATTTGAGCCTGAGTTTGTGTGTAATAGAGCGATTGAAAGACTTTGACAAAGTCAAAAAAGTTTTTCTTTTTGGTGCTTTATATAAAATGCTTCTTGAACCTGTTCTGGATTTCACTGGATGTTTAAATGGGCAAGAGTGGTGGCATGGCTTTATCCTTTGAACCAGAAAGAATGGCATGTTACACTTGTTAACTGGAGTGAGAAGCAAGCTGCAAGCTATTTGTGTTAGCCAAAGACTCGGTGACTCAACCAGTCTAATTTGAGCCATACTGCAGCTATTTATTGACACCATAAGAAAGCTATTTGTTCTATTCATATGGGGAACTGTTTGTTTGTGTCATTCATAATAATGGCCACTGGAATTAATATCAGACTGGAGCTCAGCTCTCTGACATTAATGGTACTACGACAGGCATCATGATGGGACGTGATATATCTTTGGACTGATGTCATAGTTGGGCATCCACCATATCATTGTTTCCATATTTCATATGCAAAGTCAAATGTAGGACAAATACTGTCCAATTCTACACCCTTTAGTCCTGGAGTCAGTGCTGTAACTTATTCTGTTGCACATAAACACTAAAATGTGTTTAGGTAGCTACTGGTAACATTGGTTGGGTTGTGAGATAAAATTTTTGCAAACTCAGAATTTGTGTGGATCTTTATTGTTGAATTGTTTATCTCTACTTACTATTAAATAATTATTCAGACTGTTGTGGTGGGTTTAAGTAAGCTCTAATATCATGAACTTACTAGCTGACTGCCAAACAGTAATTTATACAATACATGCAACCAAAGACATTTGGCAGGTTTTCAGTCAATGTATTATTATCCCAGAGCATGAGCTATTGCTGCTTATCAAAAGTCACTTGCATCTCAGAGATACACCTAAGGTGTCCTTTGGTCCCTGTACATTGGCCAGGAGATGGCAGTTCATGTCCCATTTGTAAGCACAGTATTTATTGTTGAAGTGAATATTCCCACTGTTTTCATTTTGATTTTGTGAAAACTTAAAAAGAAATCCATGGATCTAAAGATGATAGTGTGTTGACTGTAGCATCACTCATAGCATAGCAGTAAATATCAATTATCTGTAATCATGCAAATTGTCAAGAGGATGCATTGTGTCTGATAAAATTATCCTCCCTTGACACTTTCAATGCTGCATTCTCCAGATTAGCAGAAATGGCATATTCTGAAAGTCAAAATATTCAGGCTGGCTGAAGAGGACTCTAGCAGGTTGGTTCTTTGCAGCCTGTGCATCCCTTGATAATCTAGTTGAAGGTCAAGTTCTGTTAACACTAGTCAACTCATCCTCGCTGTTACATCTGGATTAGGTGTGCATATGGCTAGATCTTTGTCTCCCAGTTTATGCACATACCACCATGAGTGTGGGGTAAATGTTAAAATGATTGTAGTTAGCACAAAGTTGTCATTCTCAGCATTGTTTGTCATTTTTGTTCGTTTCCGAATAAGAGGATTATTCCAAACTCTCAAGCCTCTTCTCCCCCATTGGTGAACAAGAAGAAATCCCCAGAAAGGTGTTGAAAAAGATAAGATTCACTACAGAAGCAATCATACTCAAAATAACTTTATTCCACTGACTTATTTAACATCCTTTTAATGAGTGAGGCCAAGTTAGCACTTGCAAATCTGTTAGATTTTTGATTCAGGAGAAACTGATAGTAAAGAAACATCTCGGGCTTCACCACTTAGGAGGTGTGCATGTTTAGTTTGCCATTTGGATTCTTTCCTCCCAGAGGCATGGCATGTCAAATGGCAGTATTTGTTCCAGTGATGTAAGCTCAGTATGTTAAACAACAGCTGGAAAAGTGCCGTAGTGGTGAAGTAAGTCTAAAAGAACATCTTTTATCAATAGGAACAAAGGCATTCCCTGTTCTGTTAAAGGTCAGAATGAGCAACAGACTAAAACAGAGGAGGTCAAATGGTGGAAAATGTGCACTGCAAGTCTTATAGTACTATTATTGTTATCATTTTATTTTATGTGACTTTATATTAATAATAATAATAATAATAATAATAATAATAATAATCCTCCACTTGTTTAAGATTTATGCGATGCAGTGGCAGATTTGCTTCTTAATAAAAGGTTAAGACTTGCCGATGTTCAGGATGCAGGGGAGAGACAGAAGAGGAAGACACACACAGTAAAGGGATCCCCCTAATGATGTTACCAGGCAGGGTTGCTGCTGTCCCAAGCTAACAGATGGTGTGGGAGTTGTAGTTTATTTGATGCTGCATCTTTTCCCAGGGATCTGGGTGGAGGTGGAGGTGGTGACAGTGGTGGAGTTCCTCCCCCGGTGCCGGGAACACTCAGAAATCATCCCAGAGTGCCAGCTCACCCCTTTCAGCAGCTTCAGTGGTACAACCCCACCTCGCTCCACTAAAGCACATGCTGGGTGACATGAATCAGAGAGGACAAGGAGAGTGAGAGAAGAAGGAGGCAGAAAGTTTAGTCACTGAGAAATTATTGAAGGATTTCTAAATTGCAGATTAAAATAGTATCTCTCTTTTTTAAGGACATATTTATTCAGTTCTTTACTTTTTCTTAATCATCAAACCCAAAGGTAAGGATGTTTACATGAGTTTGATTTAATGAGGGTTAATTAGAGATCTTATTATGATTTGAAGCATTTCATAACTTGAAGCCACTTAATATAAGTAAAATGAAAATCAGATATCAAACATGTGATCTCTATATATTGCTGGCAAGAAAAAAGATTCATTCTTTCTGCTTTAAGTTTTATGGGCAAGGCTTTGGACTAACCAAACAAAATGTAACTGTAAACCTGGAATTACGCTCTCATAATGTGCCAACACTAAAAGCAACCACAGGAACAAACTGTGATTACAGCTTCCTCCCCTGTCCTCTCATTCTTGTTGCTACTGTGCCTGTGAGCTGTTGTTGACATGAGTTTGGAAATAGCTGTGGTCTGAGTGATCCACCATCTGTCCCCAGGGGTCGCTCAATTTGGAACATCCCACAGATGAGTCAGCCATGGTTCTGTATATGTTGTCTATCACTTTACATATGTATACTAGTTATTGGAAGCCATTGCTGGTTCATTACTTTCCTTGTTGTAAATATATTGGTATTACCACAAAAGAAGCTGGTGCATTTGTCATTGTTGTGTCATGGATCTAAGTATTGTATTTCAAAATTTGAAATTCTGCTGTATAATTGTAGTTCACATTATATCCTCAACTTTATGAATTACAGCACTTTACACGTGTTTGTGTTATGTGTTATCCACATTTAAAATTATATTTAAATGTTTTTTTGTTTTAACTTTTTAAGTTATAATTCACTGTTTCACTATAGTTGTGCTACATATTTATGAAATAGCAAAAATACTGAGGCATTTCAGCCAGGAAGTGCTAGAAAAGATTGGTTGTTTGGAAAATATGGCTATCCGTTAATTAAGATGAGTTTAATACCTGATAGCATGAGAAATAACTGATGTCTTTAGTTACTGTGACAGTACAAAATAGATAAACAGTTAAAATTGATCATTATGGATAACTGGAACAGTTTGCTTGTCTTAACAGATGGTTAAGCAGAATGTAATTGATAAAACCAGTCCTGATTCAGTTAAAAATGTAGTATTGAACATGAGAGGTGTTGTTGGTGAAGCGGTTTTTGAATTGTTTAGGCTGTGGGGATATGTCTCACAAAAACAGTTGGGAATCACTGCATTAAAAGAGAGAAGTCAGTTGATGTTGCTACTGAATTAACACTCAGCCAGACAAACCATAGTCAGACCCAAGGAATTTAGTTTACGTGTTTGGTTTGGATGAAACCCTTAGTTAAATACACAAAATTAACACAAAACATATGATCGCCCGTATGTGCATGATTTATATGTACACGTTGCTTATTCCTGCAAAGCATTTGGCCACTACTTTTATCCACGACATTGTGCAACATCTATGCAATTAGTGTGGCGTTGCAAGCATGAGTCAGCAGCCAGAAATCAACCTGAAGAAGACAGCTCGTCCTCTTCCAGGCCAACTCTGGGCTTTCAATCTGGAGTGGCTGCTTTTCTCTTTTGCTCAAACAGATCAGCTGTTTCAGTGTGTTGGGCAGAACCTACCATGGTTCACGTCAGACCATGTGGGCCTGCACTGACGCAATGTGACAGGGGCTTTAAGACCTGCAAATTGGCTATTAATAGAACTGAAGGGGTTGTGTTGCTGGTGGCTGGGCAGCTTGCTGCATCTCATAGTCAAAAGGCTCAGGTGCAGAGGGGGCGTCACTGAGATTGTAGTGTGAGAGATCCTGTCCCATGCAAGCTGTCTTGATGATTGGAGCCCATGAAGCGAATTGTTGCATAGAAACAAGATGATTTTATATGACCCCAAACAGGTTTTGTATTTATCTAATTATCACAATGCAAAGAAAGATAAAATACTATGTTTTATATGTTAAGAGTACTTTAATCATTTTAGTATATTGCATGTTTCTTTGTTTTCCTTAGATGTTGTTCATACCCAGGGCCCAGTTGATGGAAGTCTATATGCCCGAATCCGCAAGAAAGACTCCCTGGAGGGAGTTGTCACCATCAATGGCCTCCCAGCCCGTGAAAACCCCTTGACCAATGAGAACCCATTGCAACACACCAACCATCCCCTGCAAACCAATGACCATACCCTTCCTGTGGCAGGCCACACTTCCCTCCCTGCTGTTGACCATACCCTTTCTGTGAGCAGTGACTCAGGCAATTCTACCGCATCCATCAAGACTGATCGTACTGATGAGCAAAGCCAGTCTGTGCAGAGCGCTGTGAGCCACAACAATCCAACAACAACCCACCCACCACTCAGTCCACAAGAAAAAAGAGAGCTCGATCAGCTTCTGAGTGGCCTTGAGGCACCAACTCAGCGGCAAGCCTACCTGTCCACATCTGCCTGTCCAGGAGGAGGAGTCCGACACCTAGTTCCAGCACAGGTTCATGTAAACGGGGGCCACAACAGGCTGGTGGGTGCCCCTTCAACAGACGAGCGTGAGACAGATATTCTCGACGACGAGCTGCCTAATAGTCAGGAGGGCAACAGCGTGGACAGCTTGGGCACAATCTCATCCCTTGAGGGCCAGGCAAC
Organism: Etroplus canarensis; assembly: GCA_015106775.1. NCBI lineage: Eukaryota > Metazoa > Chordata > Actinopteri > Cichliformes > Cichlidae > Etroplus > Etroplus canarensis. The sequence continues at coordinate 12,132 of VUQH01038652.1, read as the reverse complement.
ACCTGCTGACCTCTACTACCAATCACAGACACCTGTCAGTGGCCAGAACGACGGGCCATACCTTGAGAGAAGTGCTCTTGGGGAAAAGCTGAACGAGATGCCTGTGCACGGAGTACGAAGTCCTACGGCGATGCAAGAGAGGTCTGTGGACTCAGCATCACCACAGGGGGGCTACAACAATTACCAAAACGGAGGAGGGATGTACCATTCACAATCCTTTGGGAACCCTCCTGCCAGCAGCCCTGAGACCACCCCAAAACTGATGCCCAGGGCCCCTGAGAGGAGCACCAGTAGCCGGGATGCTGTTCAAAGAGGTCTCAATGCCTGGCACCAGCATAGCCTACCAGATGATCCATTTGGCCCTCCTCTTCAGTCAACCCATAGCCTGCCCCACTTTCCCACTTCAGCTTCGCAGCATGACATTGAGCAATCCATTGAGGCTCTAAACATGCTAATGCTCGACCTGGACCCAATCAACTCTCACATGTCTAAGTCCCATAGTGCACCCCCTGGGGAGAATAGCCTCAGTTCATCCCAGGTGCCCTTCTCTCAGACCCTGGCCAGGCCGTCATACCAAGCAGACTCTGCTATCCATGGCTACAATAGCTCTGGATCAGTTGGTGACACCTTTCATCAGCCCCATCGCTTGACAGGGAGAGTCAGTCAGAGCCCCCTTATGGAGTCTCCAGTTCATTCTCCCCAAAGGCCCAACATTAGTTACCAACACCAAAACACCACCCCAACACTTACCCCTGAGCCCTACCTCCACACGCGCCAAGCACCCCATCATTACCCCACTGATTCTAATTTCAATCAGCAAGCTCCACTAAAGCCTATGAACTCACACCCAAACAGTGGGGTTTCACACTCCCCAGAGCTGCAGGGCTCGTCTCCATATCCTGGCTATAGTGCATCATCTTCGCCCCTTCCCGCTCTCACCCCACAGCCCAAGGACACATCTTCTTCATCCTTGCCCAGAGAACAAGATGCAGAGGAGGAGACACTAAACCTGGAAGGACTAGTAGCTCACCGGATTGCAGGTAAGGCTTTGAGATATCGTCTGCTGTTAGTGTATGAGTGAGGGAGCGACAGAGTGACTGGAAATGGATCACTTATCGGAGAGTCTGTTGGCAATGTTTCAGTCATATTAATAGGTCAGTCTGTTTCAATAATGTGCAGTGCATATATTAGTGTGTCAGTTTTATCAGGTTTAAAATAGGTGATCTTTTAGTTCTTCTTTACAAGGACTGAGTGCACAAAAACACAGAAATACTTGTAATCAAAAGTTGTTGGCCTGATGGTAGCAGGTTGGAAAATTTTAATACATTACAAACCCCAATAGGAATTCAAACTGGGTGGATTTGCAATCAGTGGCAGTGGTTTTCTGGAAAAACATGAAAGAGGATTTTTAGCCTATAATGTAGGTTAAAAATCCTTCTGGTATCCTAAACATGATACATTGGAAATTTGTGTGCCTGGCTACCACACTTAACTTTTTCATGACTTCAGCTTGAAGTCTCTGTGTTCTTAACAACCAAGCAGAACGTGAGCAGTGTGCAACTTTCAGCAGTTTTCTGTTACATATTCATCATGGGATGCCGTACCAGAGGAATGACCTGTGCTCACAAAATTAGCTCTCTCTGATTCAGAAAGCTGTGCAGAGCTGGCGAGAGTAAGAATAGCCAAGCATTCAGAGGCTCCAGCTTCCATGCGTTGTCTGCATTCATAATGTACCTTGAAATGATTTGGAAGCTCTTAGATGCCTCCCAGTGGAACAAAAATGTAAATTCCTTTTTTTTTTTTCAAAGTTGTGTTTCATCTCATTTGGAAAATACTTTTATTTATTCATTTCTATTCTGATTTTTCTTCTTTTCTGTTCAACCCATCTCTGCACTGTATGGAAACCCTTCCTGCCATTGCTTCTGCCTCTGCACCTCTCTCACCCTCCTCCTCCTCCTTCTCCTCCTCCTCCTCCTCCATCACACTTCCTCCTCCGCCTGCTGCCTGCCACTACTTGACATCACTCCCCGGAAACAGAGTACAACGCTCGTATTCGGGGCATCAGTGAAAGCATGACACCGCAACAATCTGACCGCCATCGCTCCTATTCCTTCTCTGGTTTGTCCACTTTACCTCATCTTTAATTTCTGTCTTTATTTCTTTTTTGTCCTGCATTTCTGGAATCTTTCTATGTTTCCCCACCATTTTCCAACTGCTTTCTTATTATGTGCAGCCACTTTTTTACAGACATCTCTCTCTCATACTCTCTGTCTGCCTCTTTTGATGAGGACAGTGAGGTTATGCAAATCTGTTTTTAAGTCTGTGAAAGGGTGCTCTTACTTTAGCTCACTTTTGCTGATATATTTTTGATAACTCAAAAAATTGCTAACTACACAAGTGACATAAAGAGTGGTTTTTATAAAATCATAGTTACTGAGTTGATAATTCCTGACAGTGAATATTTTGGGGGGTATTCAGGAGTTCGCTCCAGAGGGATGACCCCAGAGGTGACACAGGAGACAGGCAGGCGTCGGACCACAAGTGAGGGCCAGTACCAGAGCAGCCACGATAATACATTGACAGCACATTCACCAGACTTTGCCAACAATCTCACCCTCAACCCAGGAGGAAGACCCAGAGAGGTATAGTACTTGATTTCATTATTTTGTCACACATTTTGTCTGGTGGTGTAGCTTCCTTCTGATGTACAAATGTTGAACAAAAAGCCAAAAAGCTAGTTTCCAGTACAGAGGCATTTTCAGGATTTTTTAAATGGGATGAAGGTGGAGAAACCAAATCTTTCATATTTCATGCCTGCTTCTGGGCCCGCCCCTGTTTCTATTATGGAAGAAGTTCCGGAACAATTTCCTCTTTATCATCAGGTGAACTACATTTAAACATCAAGCTCCACTCACTTTCTTGCACATAAAAGAGACAAAACAGAAATTTTAGTGAAGAGAAGCTGGTCTTAAACACACTTTTCCTCAGATTTACTCCAACCAAGCAAGAAACAGGGGAGTGATCACTAACTCAGATTTTAACTTTAGAGGTCGTAAGTGTTCAGGCTCTCTTATCACCTGAAAAATATCTCTAAACTGTAACTGTTTCTTACTTTGAGTGACATAGAGAAACTAATAAATACTTTTCAATAAAGCAAATTTGGCTACCTCAATGTTTTGCCATCTGGTCTAACCAAAAATGTGTTAAATCATCCATAACTTATTGAGAAATCTTCAGAAGAAGAGCATCCTGCAGTGGATACCTCTCAGTTTCCATGTTGACTTTAAATTCCCTTTACTTGTCTTCATGGTCTTGCTCAGATATATATGTCTCATATGCTTACAGTGGATGAACCAATACAACCAGTCAGATACTCTGGCACAAGTTTACTTGTCATTCAGGACAAATACATTCAGAGAGGCAGCTTTTAGGCTTTACCCATGTCTTTGTATCTTCTGTAGTATGATTTTATGTTACTTTCATGTCTTTATTTTTAATTTTATGCAGAATTCTTTTACTTTTTCACTGCCTTTTAGCTTATTAATTATTATCATTTTTACTCTGTTTGATTATGTTTTGTCTTTTTAATTTGCCAAGCTGAAGATTGGATTTTTCTGTGAACTAGATATATTTATATTTCTTTTTCACTCATATTGCTACCTACGTGTCTCACCTTTTCAAGGGCCCCATGCACAGCTACCGAGAGGCGTTTGAGGATGACGAGGCAGACGGGCTTGCCAGCAGTCCCACCTTTGGAGGTGGTGGTGAGAATTCTCCCCCAACCCCCAGCTTCCCCGTGTCACCACAGACTCCTTACTTCAACATGCGTAGGTTCACTCTGCCTGAGAACGGGGGTGGAGGTTTTCTCAAAAGTTTTAAAACGAATTGTTGGTCTGAATGATTCCGAATGACCATTTTGAAATAACAAAGAAAAGTGTGCACAAAAAAAGCTGGGAAAAACTGAACTGTGAACTAACACTGGAGTTTAATTCAGGTAAAACGTTTTGTTATTATTATCATTATAACACGTTATTAACAGTGTAGCTTATAAAGTTTAAGTGCTGATACAGACTGATAAAATACAGTGTTTAATTAATTGCAATAAATAAACAAACTATACTAAACAAAATAAATAAAGGGCAAACTTTTGCAACAAATTAAAGTTTCTCCTCACAGTCATGAGCTCCCCAAACACTCTCACTCCCTCCCATTACCCTTAAGGTGGCACTCTAAGTCCTGGGGTTTTCCCATGTGATCCCAGGCCTCATAGTCCATCTCCTGCCTGTTCACCCACTGCCATTCCCCAGGAAAGAAATGTAAACCCATCCAGACGTGTTCAGCGGTATCTCAGTCTCAGACACCACACTGGCCGGGTCATCGTGGTGCTCCCTGCAGTACTCCGAAGCGTCCTCCCATGTTTTTGTCTCTGTTACAACTACTGGACTATAGCAGATTTCTATGGTATGCACATGCATCACGCCATCTGTTCTTATCAATGAGACCGTAGTCCTCATTGGTTCAGTTTTCTGGTTGAGCTGGTGTCCGGAAAAACCTGGACACCTGTCTACCTCCTGACCATATCCATTTGTCTCTGTCTGAGGAATTCCTTACCAGTCCAAACCAAATATAGTCACTGACAAGACTGGAGACCTCCTGAAGTTTAAACATATCATTTTTGTTACTGACATGGGAGAGGTCTGTGTGGTGCTGCCGACACTGTGAGTTTCATACCAATCCATGTTCTCCTTAATGTAAGCAAACTTGCTGAAAGTTCCAGAAAAGCTCAGCTGGAGCAGGATACAGGTGAAGATTTGATCCATTATTGTCTTGTTTCAGAAAATCCTGTAGAGCAATGATGATCCAAAAAGGGTTTGTAAGACATGTGGTGGACTTTTGAGCTGTTTGTCTGACAGAATGTATTTGCATAGGCCAGCCCTATCATTAACTCTGCCAATCAGTATTCAGAAGCTAAGAGAGTAAACAAAGTTTCAATCACCGCCGTATGTGGTGTGGTGGGTCGTAAAGGCACCATTTGTACCAGGTACAAGTACCACTCTCTCACTTTCTGAACCATAAAAACTGGTTTCCAAAGTAGGACAGCCAGAAAACATTTTTTAAAACATGCTTTCTAAAGAAAAAGATTACAGTGTATTATTTTTTAAAATGCTACTATTACAAACAAAAATCTTGAAAGCAAACAGGAAAAATAAGTATGTTTTTTTAATTATATAAACACAAAAGACTTAATTGTTAAAGCAAATTATTCTGACTGTTTGCAAGATCCAAATCTTCTACATGTCTTAAAAAGGGTCTCCAGACTGTTTTAAACAAGACTTTGTCCTTAATATGTACAATATGTTAGGGAAGGTTTGACATGTTATATATTTGGTCCATGAGAAATACGTTTCAAAACAATACTTTTAGATTTTTTAACATAAAAAAAACTGATTTTTGATTGTTTAACATTAGAAAATTATTCTTTGTGGATACAAGCGGAGTAGAAACACCTTTGGCTCTACTGAATGTTCTTTACCACGCTGATCTCTACCCAAAATGTTTTAATGTTTCTGCACCACCAAACACAACGAAACGGTTTTCCTTTAGCCTCTATGCATTTACTACATATTTCTGGTGAATGTTTATTATAACAATTAAACCTGGCATGAGGGATTACTTATTTAATTAAGGTGTATTAGTTTGAGTAAGAGCTAATTTCCAAGCCTCTGCTGCGATTTCACTTTCCAGATCTTTCCAAATCACAAAATTTTAAATTTAAACTGGTTGACTTGAATTACTGAATTTGAATTCAGTTGCTCCCTGACAAGAACTCAAATTTCTATGTACTTTCTACATTCAAAAAAATGGATTCAAGCTTGATCACAGCTCGGTTACACTCTGTGTTAGCCTGTATGCTTAACTGCTCACCTTTGTAGGTGTAGACATGACCTCATATCTATAACTTGAAGCCTTTCTCTCATTTACTAGTAGGTGCAAGTGCAGTGAAAATGATAATGTATGCATGTCTCTATGATAGATTTAAAAGAGCAGCCATGTTCATACTGCATTTTATTCCTGCGCTTTAAATACTGTATGAATGGATTAATGCATTACAAGTAGAAAAATGATATAAAGTGAGCGATATTCCCAATCCTTGAGGAATTTGTGCTGCTGATTTGGCATCCTCATAAATTAAACAGCAAGGTGCATGATCTGGACCGATAACATGAATACATTTTGCCATTGGGTTTAGTTTTTCCATATGCAAAATGTTGAATAGTTATTCTGCATCATAAACTAACTGATTTTGACCTGTAGACCTGTCCACAGTCAGATCTAGTGACTGTATAAATTCATAAAGTTACATTTTTTAGTCAAAAAAAAACCTTGACCAAATAATTGTGCGCATTTTATAAATGATCAAGTTTCATAACTCTTCTGGTCTGCTTCATGTAAATGATGCTGTGAATACATTACCCAGCCTTCTCCTCCCAGTGCTAACACATTTATCATCCAACTTAAGTGTTTCTTGTAGTAAGACAAATTGGGATTTTATATTTTAAAGTTAATTTATCACCTTTTTAACTTTTAAGTTCTGTAACCCCTTTCAGTTCTAAAATATATAATAAAAATAAGGCATGATCTCCAGGCCAAACCCTCAGTTTATTATCTAAGCTTTTACTCACAAGTTCAGAGCATGGTGTTTCAAAATATGAAAAAATACAAAAATGAACAAGCAAATATGTGAACTTGTACATATAAAATATTGTAGTAAAAGAGTGAAATGAAGGTTACTCGATAAAGAAATATTGTAGGTCATACATGTTTATGTATGACAAGCTTAGCTATTTTTTTTATGGACCTTAATTAAAGTTACAATTTAAGTTTGAGGTCATTTTAGCTATTTGAATGGGGTTTAGAATCAGAATCAGAATACTTTATTAATCCCTGGGGGGAACTAAACTACTAACCTAACATCCCCTCACAGGGGACAAGAAGGGGGTCACTTTATAAAATTTGTTCTTTTGGAGTTTCCTACATCAAAAATAGGATACTGAAAACATCCTGACAGATATAAAGCCTAAGGTTATTGGGAGAGAACATGAATACATTCTGAATTTCCTCAAAGAAAAAAAGGCTTGCTTGACTTCACAACAGACAAAGTAGTTTTCCATATTGGTAATGTCTTATTATGAAAACAAATGAAAAGAGCTACAGGAAACAGTCTCACCATTCTTTCTTGTCTTTTTCATTCTATTTTCATTCTTCTCCTCTTCTTTTTGTAATTTTTATACTGTATTTATTATTATGTATTTATGTATTCAAATATATAGAAATGTGCGCTGTGGTTTATTGTTTATTGTTTGAAAAGCGCAGTAGTTCAGGCTCACAAAAAATCTGATGTGGTGTGTGTATTTATGTATTAGGTCTTATACACTGCTCAAAAAAATTGAAGGAACACTTTGAAAACACATCAGATCTCAAAGGGAAAAATCCTGCTGGATATCTATGCTGATATGGACTGGACAATGTGTTAGGAATGAAAGGATGCAATGTCTTTTGATGGAAATTAAAATTATCAACCTACAGAGGACTGAATTTAAAGACACACCGAAGATCAAAGTGAAAAAATGATGGGGCAGGGTAGTCCGTTTTCCCAAAATTTAATTGCAACAACTCACAATGGTACTCTGTAGTTTGTATTGTCCCCACTTGCTTATATGCATGCCTGACAATGTCAGGGCATACTCCTAATGAGATGATGGTATCCTCCGGGATTTCCTCCCAGATCTGGACCAGGGCATCACTGAGCTCCAGGACAGTCTGAGTTGCAATCTGGTGGTGTTGGATGACCCAAAACATAACTTCCCAGAGGTGTTCTATTGGATTTAGGTCAGGTGAACGTGGGGGCCAGTCAATGATATCAATTCCTTCATCTGTCAGGAACTGCCTGAATACTCTCACCACATGAGGCAGGAATTGTCATGCACCGGGAGGAACCCAGGACCCGCTGCACTAGTGTGAACAATGTTACAGCCAGCAAAACGGTCTCCATGGCTTCTCCAGACCCTTTCACATCTGTCACATGTACTCAGGGCAATTTTGGTATTCTATGGCAAATTCCAATCAAGCTCCACAGTGCCAAGGAGTGAGCACAGTGCCCACCAGAGGATATTGGGCTCTCAGGCCACCCTCATAAAGTCTGTTTCTGATTGCTGGTCAGAGGCATTCCCACCAGTGGCCTGCTGGAGGTCATTTTATAGGACTCTGGCAGTGCTCATCCTGTTAGTCCTTGCACAAAGGAGCAGGTATCGGTCTGGTATCTCCTGGGAGACACAGCAAACCTTGATGTGCCATCCTGGAGGAGTAGGCCTACCTGTGCAATCTCTGTAGGGTCCAGGTATCATCTCATGCTACCAGTAGTGACACCGACCCCCCAAAAAAAACTAGTGAAAAAACAGTCTAAAGCAATGAGGAGGAAAAAAGTGTCAGTGGCCTCCACCTGTAAAACCATTCCTGTTTTGGGCGTCGCCTCATTGTAGCCCCTCTAGTGCACCTGTTGTTGATTTCATTAACATCAAAGCAGCTGAAAGTCACTAATAACCCCCTCTGCTACTTAACTGACCAGATCAATATCCCAGGATTTTAACTGACTTCATGTTGTACTCTGATTAAAAAGTATTCTCCTAATTTTTTGAGCAGTGTATATTTTAAGGGACAACATAATATCTTTGCATTATTAATGAAATTATAATACAATTTCCTTTCAGTAAAACTGAAATATCTAAAGTTTTATCCTTTCTGCTCTGTGCATAACTGCTGAACTGTATGTTCTCGATCTTATCGAGACTACTTCTTCACTCTGTTACATATTCCATATGTATGGAGTGGATAGATAGTCTTTTCACTCATAGAACCAAGGTTACAATGTAACTGTGTATTCCCCATCTAACTAGGTCTGTTTCTGTACTCAAAACAGTGAAAAACAGACCTTTTCTACACAAACATAATCAAGCTTATAACTCGTTCCACCAAACCCCCTGGAGTCCTCCATTGGATTCAGTTCCAGCATTGACCCCCCTGTTCAGCAGGTCTGTTTGACAGATTGTGTTGACTGTGGGGATAATTTGGAAAACCAGACCTGTCCCCTCTCTTGCAGTCAGGCCTAAACTCACAAGTGTTGCAGTAAGAAGCTGTTCTGTGGCACAAACCTTCACTTTTACCCATCTTCACCTCTCACTATGCCACTTGGTTTGGATTGTTTTGCAAGTGGAGGGTTCGTGAAACAAAGAGTTCATTTTCAAAATTATAGATGCCCTGTAGCTCATCCTTTAGCAGGATCTGCAATGGTCTTTCAAAAACATTCACTCCAATTCCCATCATGTTTTAGTTTGACTTTAGAAATGACTGAGAAAAAAAACAATAATGTTTAAACGGCATCAAATATTTTATAAACATATCTGCTGGCATCTTATTTTGGAAATAACTCAGCTTTTGGGTGATTTTCATGTCTCACACCTGCCCAGCTCACAGCCCAAATTTCCCATCATTGTGGTCTGATGATGCTCATTCTGCTCACTGTGTGCAGATTCATTTTCCAAACACATTTACTTTCGAATTCACGCTTACCTTCAAATTACAGTAGATACAAATTCTAAACAAATGATTTTTTTCACATTATAAAAATATTTGTTTAAATATGGCACTCTTATAGAAATGGAAATGGTAACAGAAATGATCTATGCAATATCTGTAGCTTTATTTTTAAACTGTTTTGGTTTTGCAGGTTTAGACAAATATTTAATTTGAAATACAAGTTTGTTTTATTTGTGGGTTTAAGGTCACACTTGATTTTACTGTATGCTTAGTTTTTTATGTGTCCAACTATCAGCACAAAAACATACCTTAAAGTGATACACTCTTTCCCCTTGCTTGCAATGAGAGCCTTATCGATGCATTAACCAAGTGCTCCTCCAACATTTCCATCTGGCATCATATCATTGTAAGAGTGAAGAGCTGTGTCTAGTTCATTCCTTGCTTTAATTGGTGTACATTCTTGCATGGCTCATATTTTCACTGTGTGGTCATTGTTGTGAAGGTTTTGCAGTTATATATTTATAACAGTCTCCTCAATGTCGCTTCTGCTTGTATCCCCATAGCTCGCTCTCCTCCCAGTTTGACCAAGACTCCTTTGTCAGCGTTGGGATTGAAGCCTCATCAGCAGGGCGGATCAGGTTGGTTTACAAACTTCAGATATCCTCAGCTTCGACTCAGTGTGTGACTATAAATGTGTATAATATAGTGGTACAGGCAGCTCATATTCATATAAAACATTTGGGGTTTGAAAAATTTCATACAAATATTTGATACTCTCAGAGGTAGACTATTACAACTTTAAAAGTGCTTACATAGTAGCTGTCAAGTAATAACTATACAGAAGTGTTGACTTTTTAGGATGCTTCCAATGCACATAATCACTGCATTATGTCATACTGTGGCTGACTGAGCAGAAGAGGCTTTAATATTTTTAGTCTCTGCTGTCCTCTAGTGTTTAGAGTTGTTCCTGCAAATACTTCCCCTGCTACCTGCTAACATAACACCTCCAGTTCTTGCTTTGGGCTCAAGTGTCTCCCTTCTCCCCTTCTCTTCCACACATCCTCTCTTCTTTCCTTGGTGTCTTGTCTTTTTTCTTGCTGTCAGAATCTGATTCTAATGATGCAGAGCAAGGTAAGTTCTATTCTGTGACACCACCAGACACCAGCACAATTTGCAGCAATGTTTCACTGCACCCATTTTTTCTCCTTTCAGTTCTGCATCCAGCTTCCCACTGAGTCTTTGTTGTATGATGAATGATGTTTTCATTATTTCCTGTTTTTTGTCAGTCCACGTTTTTGTTTTGTTCTGATGCCTGTTAATTGCATCTTTTTTTGTTCAGGATGTCATAATGTTGTGTGATTGACTAAAACAGACCTGACTGAACATGTGTGTTTTTCTGTGTTTTTGTCTGTTTTTTTATACTTCATGTTCTTCAGATAATCGTAGTTTTGGGGACTCCAGGGCACAACCATTGAATGCTCCTCTCTCTTCCAGCAGTCCTATCCACAGTGCTGATGGGTGAGTCTTATATCACATAAGACTGTAATTTTTCTTAATTAGAAAATTTAGTGCCATGGCCTGATTTTGTACAAGTGTAGCAGATGCTAACAGTTTCATCCAGCCACTAAAATGATCACTGTCCACTCCTTCGCTCTGCACATGGTTGTCCTCGGCTGTGGCAGGTAATCCTTCTGAGGAACCTTTGTGACTGAAGCTGATATAAAGGTATTTTGTAACTGGCTGTTGAAAAGCCCAAATTTTAAATTAAAATTAAAGCTATAAGCAGCAGTTGGCAGGCTCTTACACATGTGTACTTGCCAGGCACACTTCAGTGATGAGGTTAGATCTCTTAGGGATTGGATATTACGCAAAGGAGTTCTGTATCACTTCCTCTGTTCACAATTATTACTTAGAGAACAATCACCAATTATACAGTCAGAAGGAGCTGCACTGTGTCTTTGCAGATCTTGAGAAAGCATATGATAGGGTGTGAAGAGAGGAACTGTGGAATTGTATGAGGAAATCAGGAGTGACAGAGAACCACTATCTTAAGTGTGCTAAAGTGTAGGAGTCTGCCCAACAACAAATCTGTGTGGAAAAGATCAAGTTTATTTCCAAAGGCATCGAGTTTTTCCACCATATCCACCATGTTTTTTTCTTTCCCCTGTAGTTGTAGATTTAGTGTGTTCAAATCAGAAAATCTGTCTGTTAAAAATGTAACTTTGCATGTGGATTTTCTGTCTTGCATTTCGATTGAGTTGCAATCGCCCCCTAGTGGCTTGCTGCAGTTCAGGTCATATGAGTCTGTCACTAATATATCAAATAATAATATATTACTTAGGATAAAATATTTATTTTATTTTATTTTATGACAGCACCTGGCCCTCACAGTGTCTGCTAAGAAAAATTCTGGCTTTTGGACAAATGTCGTTGATGGCCTCTGATTTAAAATGTTGTGTTTGTAGGTGTGCTACAAAACTTCAAATAAAAAAAAAGGTTGTGTTCAAAAAAAAAAAAAGGGAGTGAGAGAGAAGTACA
>VUQH01038651.1:0-11217 GCA_015106775.1 Etroplus canarensis | reverse complement strand
TATTGAAGGTATTTAATGGTAATAATTTAGTTTAAAAATCTGTAAAATAATGGTATTTTTCTGCAGAACTCTTTGCATTGTCACTTCATTGAAGGTGTTTGATCGTGGTAATTTAGGAAAAATCCGTAAAATAATGGTATTTTTCTGCAGAACTCTTTACATTGTCACGTCATTGAAGGTGTTTGATCGTGGTAATTTAGGAAAATTCCGTAAAATAATGGTATTTTTCTGCAGAACTCTTAATGAAAATTTCTGTAAATGTAATGTATTTGCACTTGATTTGAATTAGGATATTTTACTTTAATTTTACGGTTTTTGTTTGGCAGCCGTAGCTGCCAGTCATTTACCGTTTTTTTACGTTTTTTTTTTTTACAGTGTAGCTACAACTGGAACACCAAAGATGATGTCCTGTATTATGAAATTTAAATAGAACAAAAAAGTGTCAGCCATTAAGCACCTCCCCTCTAAATGTGTCCTTTAAGTGTAATCTGATATCACCTGGACTAGACCCCTGCACATTCAGTAGCAGCCAAGCGGCAACCAAAATAAAGTCTGTGCAGAAGTGAAGTGCCAAAATCTGTAGTACCCCAGTGGCCACTTGAGGCTAGCTCCAAAAGTGAGTCCATCCCCACAGACTAAACTTTACAAAACTGAAAAGCATGTTTACAGCCTGGTACACACACAGTTTTGACCCAATCTCACAACATACAGGTGGCCCTTAAGAAAATCATAGTCAAATTTTAGTATCGCTCGAGATCCTGTCATCCGCAGGTGGCTTTCTGCGCTTTGAAGACCCACACCTACATGTTACTGATGTATACTGCCACCAAACGGGGCGGTGTCAAATATGTGAAATGACTCCAAACCAACGTGGGCTACTCTTCTTCACATTTGTGTTTTTGTTAGTCCATTAACACCACAAAAAAGATTAATTTCCTGTGCTTCTCATGCATGCTTTTTTTTCACACATCTTACTCTAAGTGGTTCCCTTTGTTGTTCAGCATTCTACGTGACATCATCAATGTACTGCTATGTGCCACTGGCTTTTTGGAGGACTGCATATAAATGTTTCTGTAACTCGATGGAGCTTTTATGAGTTGGGGTTGCCAGCCCCATGCCCAAACCCCCATCTGAAAGGTCAGGGTCTGTTTTCGTCCACCCTCTAATACTGAAACCTGACCAGCATGACTGAACCTACCAGGGTTAAACCCTGCTGATAAAGCTATCAGGTTCCAGCAAGGTACTTAAGCCCTTTGTCCCAGTGGGGATAATGTGTGAATGAATAAAAATGCATGCAAGTGTGTCTCTGTAGCCTCTGTGTTGCTGGAATTCCTACTGCTCCTCTCTCTGCGTAGCCAAAGGGCTAAGCAAATGGACACAAACACAGGATCATAAATTCTGCATAACTGACACCTGTAAATTGTGTCCTGATGGTGGAAAAACTACCATTAATGCTCATTTTTGCCACTTGATACATCTCAGCTACTGTGCTACTCAGTTGTTATCGGAAAAAAAAAAAGCACTACAGGCATTTACTATATGGACCAAAATACTGGGTCACCTACACATTACACCTACAGGAGCTTTTATGACATCTCATTCTAAATCCATAGGCATTAATAGGGAGTTGCTCCCCCAATTTACAGCTATAACAGCTTCTGTTTTTCGGGGAAGGCTTTCTACCCATTCATCCAGAATAGCATTTGTAAGGTCAGACGCTGATGTTGGACAAGAGGGCCTGGCTCATAATCTCTGTTCTACCTCATCGCAAAGGTGTTAGATGGGGTTGAGATCAGGGCTCTGTGTGGGCCAGTTAATTTCTTCTACATCAAACTCATCCAACCATGCCTTTATGGACCTTGCTTTGTGCACTGGAGAACAGTCATGTTGGAACAGAAAAGATCCTTCTTCAAAATGTTCCCACAAAGTCTGAAGCATAGAATTGTCCTTAATGTCTTGGTAAGCTGAAGCATTAAGATTTCCCTTCACTTGAACTAAGGGGCCCAGGCCCAACTCCAGAAAAACAAGCCCATAGCATTATCCCTCCTCTAGCAAACTTTACAGTTGGCACAATGCAGTCAGGCATGTAACACTTTCCTGACATTAACCAAACCCAGAATCATCCGTGAGACTGCCAGATAGAGAAGTTTCCTCAGAACACGTTCCCACTGCTCCAGAGTCCAGTGGCAGCATGTTTTACACCACTCCATCCAATGCTTGGCATTGTGCTTGTTGATAAAAGGTTTGCACATGGCTACTTGGCCATGGAAACTCATGCCATGAAGCTACCGGCACACCTTTTTTATGCTGATGTTAATGCCAGAGGGTGTTTGGAATTCTGCATGGTGACTTGAACACATGATGCACCTCCATATTTGGCTACCCCACTGGGTAACTTTGCTTGGTCTTCCACTTCATGGCTGAGTTGCTGTGGTTTCTTAACACTTCCACTTTGCAATAATACCACTTACAGTCAATCATGGACTATCTACGAGGGCAGAAATTTCATGGATTAACTTGTTGCAACAGTGGCATCCTATTATAGAACCACACTCAAGAAGACAGGGATAAAGCATCTGGAATGTGACTATTATCGCCACCAGCAGCAACCTTTAGAAATCATGTTTGTTTGCAAAGGAAAAAAAGATAAAAAACAGAAACAAAACAAGAGTAGATTTCCACCACTGGAGACAGCTGTTGGAGAAAAGGAATGAATGTTTTATGCTGAACTGCCTTTTTTATTCAGGACCGGAAAAAACCAAAGCTGTCAATGTTTCCATGTTCTAAATGTCCATATGAGCTTCTGCCAGAAAACGTGTTAAGACCCGGTGCACACAATAGGTGCACAGGTGTAGGCGGCTACTATCCACCCGTATAGAAAAACTATTTCATGAGAGAGAAAATAGTGGGGAGTTTATCTCCCGCTTTCGCCAAGTGGGAGGTTTTTCCTGCTAGAAAGCACAGTTAACTGTGTTCACATACAGCGCCAGATGATTTAGTCTACAGTAATTAATCAGTGGACATAAGAGGACAGATATCAGCCAAACAGGTAAAACGCTTTTAGTAATTACATATTCCTTAATTCTTTTTTCCGTTTTTAACTTCTTTATTAGGTTTTTATTAGCTTTTGGTGTAATTGCCATAACATTAGGCTAACCGAATGCTTAACAGTAGCTTTGTAGTAAAGGCTGTACTTTGTCTATTAAAAAAAAAACCCTGGTACTTATGCTAGGCAAGGGTCAGCCTGCAATAATAATAATACAGTGGCTGTATGTCAGTACATCTTAGCTATCTACCGAAGTGTTAACTGGGAAATTTCAGACCATCTAGTTATCAGTTTTGTTCACTGCCTGTCTAGCTTTAGGGTCATAGGTCAGGAGACCATCCAGCTGCCACAGGACAAGAGGTGGGCCACATCTGAAAAGGTCATCAGTCCAGTTAGAAAGACAGAGCTGCACTTATTTTCACATCCACACCTACAACAAATTTAGAATCACAAATTAACCTAACAAACATGTCGTTGCAAAGTCACTAAAATCAGCTTTCTTCCCCATTCTGATATTCAGTTTGAACTTCAGCAGCCCGTTTCGGCCATTTTCAGATTGTGACGACCCCCTGCCCTTTACTCTGAACCTTTCCTCGGTTTGTATTCCAGATTGCTGGCAGGCTGGGCAGGGCTTCTCAGTGCCAACTGGGCCCTGTGTTCCCAGGCTGTAAAATTGTTGCTGGACTCCATTCACTCTCTGCTCTGCGCTCTTGTGCACCTGTCTGGCTGCTACTGCTATGTCATGGATTATTTTGCCATCTCTTTGGTGTCTTTAGGTTGTTTTTTGGAATTTTTAACAATCACACACACTTCCCCACACCCATGCACACTCCACACTACCAGTTTTACTCACTGACACACCCCACTAGTTTTGTATTTAAGTTATCCAAGTTTATTTAATGGAATACTTTGTTAATCTGTCAAATCAGTGCATCAACCCTTCTTTGTCATGGTCTTACGAGCCAGGTTGTAACAAATAGTGAGCTTGTCCCAGAGTAATTTTTTTGGTAAATTGGATTAGCACTAATTAGTGATTCGTTCAGGTGTACATTTGGCCTGGTTTGGTTTTGTTTGGCAGCTTCCTCTTGGTGGATGCATTGGATTCATCTGCTGAGGTGGGCAAAATCTTTTCTCTCTTCGGGAGGTTATTTTCTGGGAGCCCAAGAGAAGGTACATGTATCCAACTTGAGACATATTGTTTTCCTAGTTAGGTTTCAGGGGCATTGCCCCTTTGGGTCATGCCAGGTTTTGTCTTTTGTTTTTATCGGAAGGTCTGCCAAAAAAAACTGCTTTCAAAACTGATTGGCCACTTCCAAAACTTGCATAAATTCAAAGGCTTGACTAAATTAATATTTATTTCAGCCTGTTAAGAAATGTTGGGAAAATTTAGATGGATTTATCATTTTAAATAAATCAACATATTTGCTCAGGACACAATAAAAAACCTTCAGCTGCTCCCTTGTATTCTCCCCAAGGGGTCACCACAGCCGATTAATCCACATCAGTATTTTGGCAGAGGTTTTACGCAGGATGTCCTTCCTGACGCACCCTTCATGGTGGAATTGAAACAGGGGCCTTGCACTTGTAACGTGAATGTGTAAACCGCCACTCCGCAGCTACAGTTGCTCAGGATACAATGATAATATTTCTACTAATCATTGATAATGTAACAAGCAAAAAAAAAAAAAACCACTCCGCAGTATTCTTAATGAAGTGGCCAGTGTGTGTTTTGCATTAGGACTTAAACTGGCTGTGTTGAAGCATGTTCTGTATTCAG
The DNA here is from genome assembly GCA_015106775.1 of Etroplus canarensis. Lineage (NCBI taxonomy): Eukaryota > Metazoa > Chordata > Actinopteri > Cichliformes > Cichlidae > Etroplus > Etroplus canarensis. Next base: position 6,394 of record VUQH01038651.1, on the reverse strand, counting down.
CTGGAGGTTTGCATGCTATATCAGAGCTACTATAACTGCAACTTTCAAATTGGGTCAAGTGCTCATTTCTCTTCAGGTTCAAGAGCAAACATTTCATTTTACTTGAGATGTAGTGTTATATAAAATACTGAGTGCTTGCAGCACTTGTTAATAGTAATTGTTGGAATCTGCTTGTTCAGTTCTGTGCAGTAGCTCCGTCTGATGGTGAGCAACAAGTCAAACCTAAAGGTGAAATTTTGGAAAAAGACGTCTGGAACTCTTTGAGATTCAGCATCAGTATTAGTTTTATATAGCTGCATATATTTTTCCTCGCAATGTTGTACATGCAGTACAGCATTAGGGATATAAGATGCTGGTGGGTTGGGTTTGCACTCCTAGTTCTAGCCCTTGTCTCCTTGTTCTCTCCTGCCAGATACTCTGAAGACCTCCATTCTCCTTGAGATTAAATTGCCTGTCATGAAGCTCGGCAGCTGAGTGGCAGCTCCTCTGCTCCCCTAAAAGTACATTCTGGAAAAGACTCGAGGAGCATAGCATAACAACCTTCATAACGACGTTCCCTATCAATTCCAACCGTCTGTCAGCCACCACGTAGGTTTGACGGACTGAAGGAAGCCATTGCCGGGCTTGTAAGGCCCACATTATTGATGCTGAACTTGTGACAGAAAACAGACAGTTCTGACAGCCCGGTTTGATTAATTCACAAATGGTCTGTTCGACATGGAATTGGGCAGAGCTGCATGGCAATGCGTAGTCTCATTTTAATCATCTTCAATTATGCAGGAAAGCAAAACAATCCAAGAACCATCAGGCCACCACTTGACAAGAAAACCTGCATAATCATATCAAACGTGGTGTAAAGAGTTTCCATAAATTCAGGTTGTTGCAGCACTTCGCTGGCCGCTGAACAGACTGCAATAAATTCTTCCCTTTTTACAGAGTCATTTACATTCCAAGCCGTCACTGTGATTAATGTGGTGCTAATTTGAGAATAATTTCAGGCTGAAATGACAAAGAGCAAAGCCATTTCTTGTCAGAAGAGAAACTGTCTTCAGAGATGGATCTACGCTGCGTTTCACTTCAGGAGGTGGATCATTAGCAGTGTTCGAGTGACTGTTTCAAACAACACTAAAAATACTAAGAGGAAAAATGAAGTCTTCCCCGGGTATTGTGTTCATTTAATTGGTAGCTGACAAGTACTAATTTAACTGGCAGAAGATTCATTTCTGTTTAGTTCCTGAAGAAAGGTTGGCTGAAAGCCTTAACACAGCAGGTACAGGGCTTGTGTTTGTGTAATTTAGCTGTGTAATTGGCTCACTGCAGTGTCCTTTTCTGCAATATGTTTTGTGTTCTAACTACTGACTGGGCTTTTCATTGTATGGCCATTTTAAAGATGAACAGGGAACAATTTTTATGTGTGAATCTGCCTGTAAATTCAGCAAAAACCGAAAGCGGGGGCACTGCAGAGCCACCATTCCCTGAACTAAGTTTTACTGTCTGGACTAATGGGCAATTTCTGCCACAAATCAAAACTTATAGTCACCGTTCTTCAGGGAAATTTATAGGTGGGATGCTGCTCTGCATTCATTTTAATAGTAGAAATAGAGTGGATTAGTGTCCAGGAAGAGGCAGGATGGGAGGGGAAGAACACTTTCAGTATTCATTTGTTAAACACACCTGATATTAAAATCTGAATTTGCTGCACATACAGAGTATTTCCTCAGTGGGAGAGCGTGGTGGTACCTTAGGATGGCTTCCATTTGTATTTCCATTTGCTCCTGCCTTTACAAATCTTGTTGGGATCTTTCTCTTCATCTAAACATAAAAACTCATGTTTAATGTTTATTTAAGTTAATACAGAAAACATTTAAGCCAGGACTGACTGGTGCTTTTGGTAGTGTAGTGGTGTGCACATTCGCCTTACAACCAAAAGGTCCCTGGTTTGATCCTAAGTGGGGACACAAGCCCCTCTCATCATGGAGGGTTGTGTCAGGAAGGGCATCTGGCGTAAAACCTCTGCCAAATTACCAGTGCGGATTAATCTGCTGTGGCGACCCCTTGGTGGAGAATACAAGGGAGCAGCAAAAAGGTACAGACGCCGACTGGTGCTTTCATGAGTCAAAATGACAAAAATCACATTGTTAAATAAAGTTAAACTCATAAAAGATTTGTTTTTTTATATTTAGATAAAAGTGTTATTTTCAAAATAGTGTCTATAGCTAACTAAAGATCATCGGTGAGTAAAAACAAGCATTGATCTGTGGCTCAGCTACAAAGCAATTATATTGTTTACTTTGTAGTTTAGCCATGGAGGATTATGTATAAAAATGGGTTTAATTCCTAAACTGCTAATGCATGAATTGGATAATGCAATTCTTTTGTAAAACCCCTCGAAGTAAAGCTGAAAGTCTGCACTTAATCACATTTTGTGATATAAAATCCACTATGGTGGTTCAATCAGATCAGAATACTTTATTAATCTCCAGGGGGAAATTTAGAAGGAAGAATGAACAAATAAAAATGTATATACACACACACATATACAAATATATATGTGTGTGTGTGTGTGTGACCACATACACCATATGGACAAAAGTATTGGGTCACAAAAGCTTTTATGATATACTATTCTAAATCTATAGGCATTAATATAGAGTTGGTCCCACACTTTGCAACTATCACAGTTTCTGTGTCCGTGGGAATTTTTGCCCATTCAGCCAAAAGAGTATCTGTGAGGTCAGACACTGATGTAAGATCAGAGGGCCTGGCTAACATTCTCCATTTTAGTTCCTCCCAAAGGCACTTGATGGGGTTGAGGTCAGGGCTCTGTGCAGGCCAGTCAAGTTTTTCCACACCAAACTCATCCAAACATGCCTTTTTTTTAACCTTGCTTTGTGCACTGGGGCACAGTCATGCTGGATCAGATAAGTATTTTCACTTAACAGCTAACACAAAGTTGGAAGCATAGAAGTTTGTTGGTAAGCTTAAGCATGAAGTTGTCCCTTCAGTGGAGCTAAAGGCGCAGCCCAAATCCAGAAAGATAAGCTCATAGCATTATCCCTCATCTAAACTTTACAGTTGGTACAATACAGCCAGGCAGGTAACATTCTCCAGGAATTCACCAGACCCAGACTCTTCTATGAGACTGGAGCAGTGAAAACATGTTCTATGGAGTGATGAATAATCTATCTGGCAGGGTCCAGTGACAGTATGTTTTACACCACACCATCTGAGCCTTGGCATTGTGCACAGTGATGTTAGATTTGCATGCAGGTGCTCCACCCATGGAAACCATGAAGCTCCCGGAGCACTCAAAACACTTTTCACTACAAGCCTCATTCACCCAATGCTTTATTGTATCCCATTAAACTATCGTACCAATTTACCCACTATTTATTTGCATTCGTAGCAATTTGGGGTTCAGAGAACGTTTCCCACATCCAGTATGAAATGAAATTCACATAGGCTATGCCAGAAGAAGAGCACTGAATCAACATTAACGCATTCATGTATGAATGAGTTAGAATAATCAGACTGATACTGGCTGAACAGATGAAGATGAAAATACTTAATTGTAACATTTCCCTACCCATACACTTGCAGCAGTCCACAAAGCGTTACCTTCCTATTCTCTTTCTTTTTATTTTTTCTCACAGTTTCATTTTTCAACATTAAGTTGCAGTCAGTCATTTGTAAGATTTGTGACAAAAGCAATGAAAAGTTGCTTTAACATCCTCCTCAGTGCGACTTCAAGAGTGAAACACAAACCTCCCTGAGAAACATTTCTCCTCACACTGAGACACTGCAGACTTCTTAATCTGTTCAAATTTAATTGTGAGTCTGGTATGTGCAGGATGAGCAGAGCTTGAAAAAAATATAAAATTATAAGAGAAATATACGCTGTGTAATAGGAAGCAGCACAGAAAGCTGCACTAGCCTACGTTAGATTTTTCCTCTCTCTCTCTCTCTCTCTCTCTCATCCGTGTAGTATAAAGCATCACAGACAGCACAGGTTACTGATGTCACCTTTGAGGATGGCTGTGTTTGTCTGTATGAAAGATACAGTTTAAACTGTTACCTCTTGCTGCCATTTAAGGCTTCACTGTGCGAAAGTCATTGCTGCAGCTCAACACATTTGCAAGTCAGACATTGTTTATTCCTCTGAGATGTGCTCCAAACTGGCTCTGTTCCCCACTATGTCCCAGGCTTTGTAGTACTCAGTCGCTGCTTTGTTTACATTTTGAATTCTCAAGGTGCTTCTGATGTGCATCCTATGCATTTATGATATAGAGCCCTACAGGTCAGAATAGCTGGGGGTTCCAAGTTCATGTTGTGTTGTTTTCCCTAAAGCTACGCAGAGGTGAAGAAGAAAGGGTGACCCCCCACTGCTTTAAGCAGCCTGCAGAAAGATCTGAAACTTAAGAAACTTGTTTCTCTGGCTGAGTTCAAACGTGTGCAAGATAAATCCGCTGGGAAAGCCTGATGCTTTGAACCGGCTGTTGTTGTTGTGTGTTTGGATCATATACCTCTTCTCGCACCCCCAATCTAGTGCATCTGTGCTACTGGGAGATATGGTTAATAACATCATTTGACAATAATGTAAAAATGAACCATCTCTGGAATCTCTTTATATTATTTTTCAAAATGAAAGTTAGGATTGTAATGAATAAAAGGTAAGTAACACCTTCAAGTATTAAAATTAAAAAGGAGAATGATAACAGCTTTATCACCTGGACCCCGCTGTGAAACATCTGACGTTACCAAAGCTGGTCCCTGTCAGCAGAAATCTGTCAAACAACAGAAGAAAAGATATGTCAACATGTTTTAATTAGCTAAATCTGCTCCAGACATCACCAGATATTCATGTTCATCTCAGAAGTCTGGACCACTTAAAGAAAAAATTATTATATTAATGTGTGTGTGTGAGTGTGTGTGTGTATGTGTGTGTGTGAGTGTGTGTGTGTATGTGTGAGTGTGTGTGTGTGTATGTGTGTGTGTGTGTATATATATATATATATATGTATATATATATATATATCCCATTTTGAGGTCCCGACAAATCCCTTAATCAATAGCTCCAGGCTCCAGGCTCCCGGCTCCAGGCAGGTGTGGTGCAGGCAGTTTAAATAATTAAGTACATGGAGAGAGGCAGATCTGAAGTCTATGGGCCGTCATAACACAGTGAAGGATACAGGCATCATGTTACAACGTTAAAAGCAGGTAATTGGAGTGAGTAATTGGCCAGTTTGTGTGCTCAAAGTGGCCTGAAAGTGCTAAGGAGACATGGCACCCCATTGATTACAGGCCCCTGGGGGGCCCGAGCACTGACTGCAAACATCGTCTTTTTAGGTAAAGGCAGGAGAGACAGCAGTAACAGAAGCCACAGCCCATTGACCTTCAAGAGCTTAAGTGTCAGATTCAACAGGTTTGAATGTGGTGTCATTAAAAGCTTGTTTCTTAAACCTACCTTAGTGGTTTTGATCTTGTTCCCTGTAGCACAGCTCCAGCCCTTCAGATCAGGAAGAACTTTGCATTCCTCCCCATCAAGGCACGGATGCATCTGACACCACCACTTCTGTTCCACTATTGAGGCTAGCAAAAAGACATAAAGGTCAAAGAACAAATAGTCAGAAATAGCCTTGTCCACCGTGTCTTCTGAAAAATAATGACAGAATAAATTACATTTTTTAAGTGGAAATTACACGAGAGACTCAAACCGACCCAAACCCACATAAGACACATACACGAAAAGCTTAATATTATATTATTACAGCATCTATGCAAAGTAAACATGTGTGAACATACTGTATTCCCTGGAAACAAAACCCTATCCTCTATTAACTAAAACTGTAATAGATATCTCACGTTTCAGTAACACAGTGTCTCTGCTGTTAACATCCACTAACTTTACACAGTGATTCTTTAAAGGAAAAGAGAAGCTGATAAATTTATGGATTGACTTAAACCATAGTCCCATGAAAATCACACTGGCAACAAAACATCAGGACAAGCTAAGCAGTCACGACTAAACATCTTACATATACAACAAGCAACGTTATTGTAATGTTAAGGACTATGAGTGCAAGGTGTGTAAATATATATAATATATAAAAATTCCCCACTCGTCCTTCAGATTGTCTTTTGTCCTTCAAGCTCAGGTCCTCTACCAGAGGCCTGGGAGCTTGAGGGCTCTGCACAGTATTTTAGCTGCAATCAGAGATCTCAGATGTCGTTCCTGGAATGCTGGAGCCACTCTCCCAGTTTGGGGGTCACTGCCCCAAGTGTTCTAACAACCATGGGAACCACTGCTGCCCATGGGGACCACTACTGCCCTTTGTAGTTTTTCTCTCAGCTTTCTCAAACTTCCTTCTTTCTAATGTTGCCATCTCATATATAT
>VUQH01038650.1:0-10129 GCA_015106775.1 Etroplus canarensis | reverse complement strand
GCTCCTACAATGAAGATGTGGATGAAGGAGCTTTCTGAATGTATTGGACTGGAAAGATTAACATACATTGCCTTGGGCAAACGAAAAGACTTTGATAAACTCTGGGAACCATATATGAATATCATGACAAATGAAAGTGCTACATTTTTCTGAAATGATTTGCAAATACTATAAAATGTAGCCCCCCCTTTCCTTTTTTTAACTAATTAGTTTAATTTTTATTTTTTATTTATTTTGAATTTTATTTTCTGCCTTAATTTGTTAATTAGTCCAATGTCATTATGTTTATTTGAACTGAAAGATGAGGGTATGCAGTATGTGTGTGTAATGTGTAAATGTTATTTGTTTGTGAAAAATTTTGAAAAAGACAATAAAAAAAAGTCATTTAGCAAGGGAAAGGTTTATGTACACAAGTGGTAGCTGCAAGGTAGCAGAGCTGTGAACTGGAGGGTGGTGAAGAAAGATGACTGCAGCAGAATTTCACCCTCAAGGCCTCAGCTCGAAATTAGTCTGAAATGCTTCCTGTTCTCTAAAGTGTATTTTTACCTGAATCCATATCCAAGGTGTAGTCAAATAACTTGTGTAAGGACTGCTTCTGTGTGAGAGTTTTTTAATGAATATAGGTGGGTCTGTGGATTGCCTGCATCAGAGTGATGATTTGCTACAATGGAACAGAACGATGGTCAGATTCATTGCAAAAGTTGCAACTGATGGAAATAGATACTAAATGTGCTTTTTGTACACAATTTTCTCTGATAGAGGACTTGTGACTTATGAAATCTGTACAAGAGTGTTTCTGTTCTACAAGAGTGTAATCTGTTTGAAACATTTACAGTGTAGTGTCATAACATAACAAAAACACCCCTCTGCATACACTACTGAAGCACTTGTGTACATCATTCTGTACCAGCCTGACTGAACTACTTTCATACACAATACATTATACTACTTAAACTAAACTATTCATACTCTGTCAACTGCCAGAGATTACTTGACTTCCAATGACAAAATGCAGAAATTTATAAAATTAGCAGCCCACCTATAGGAATTTAATTGTTAGTTAGGGAATATTTCTGGAGTGTTTTTCTCTCAGAAGAAATTAGATTTTTGCAGCCAGGGAAACAACATGTGCAAAATTGGGAACAAGGAAATCTGTGCACCTTACTGGATTCTTTAGAAGAAGATGAAAAATTCGTAGAAAATTGAGTAATACACACATACACACACACACACACACACACACACACACACACACACACACATGTGTATATTTCTCTATATATAGATATATATGCATACATATACATACAGCTAAAATTAACAAAAAAATTGCACAAAGAAAACAAGATCTAATATGTACAATGTATTATAGAGCATTAAACAAGAAAAATTAGATTTAAATTAGTCAAAAATGGAAGGAGGAGACTGAATTATACGTCAGTGAGGAGGTTTTGTCATGAATACAAACCTATAAACAGCCCTAGTAGAAAACCATTATTAGATCGTTTCCTAAACAGACCCCAGATAGAATAGCAAACACTGGAGAAAATGTAGTAAAGAAAGCATCTGCAAACTACACTCATTTTGAAAGAGCAACCTTTTGGATAATGCGAGTTATTTAATTTATTTTACATTTCATTTTCATTTACTAAATGCTCATTGCTGGTCATCCTGAAAGCAGTGATAAGATATAAAAAAGAATATGGAAAAACAAAGGCACAGAGCTGGCTTTTAAAAGACTCCCCAACCTAAGACACATGGCGGTCAATAATTAACGAACTTTACACAATGGAGAAAACAATCTGTAAGCTGAGACTGCACAACTCATTCAATTCAATTTGCTTTTATTTATGCAGTGCCAATTTACAATAACATTCACCCGAAAGAGCTTTATATTGCAAGGTAAAGACCCTACAGTATTGGAACAATCAGAAGATTCTCTATGGACTTGGCAAATGTGGGAAGGAAGAACTCCCTTTTAACAGGAAGAGCCCCTCGGCAGAACCAGGCTGAGGGAGGGGAAGTCATCTGTCTCAACTGTTTGGTGGTTGAGGGGAAAGAGAAGAGAAAAGGGAGAACACCGAGACTAAACCAAAGTAGAAAAGTTATCACAACACCAAACCAATGAGATAAGAATCACTAAATTTTCACATCAGAGCTGTGTGAACCTGCAGACTTCAGAAAAAGAAGAAATCAAAAAATTCATAGGCATAGTGAAATTAATTTAGTTGCAGTCATGGAAACTACCAAGTTGGAACTACCTCATAAGTCAAGTACTATCTTTTATTTATGCTTAAGATAGTTCTTTTTCTGTAAATATCTACTATCAGTAAAAACTAAGCTGGTGTGTCATTTTATTTTTTCCCACATGATTTGCTTGGTGAAGGGAAACTGCAGGCAGGAAAAATATATTTATAAAACTACAAAAAAACAAACAAAAAAGTAGGCTGGCTAACCACTATTAGGCCACTATTTTTAATTGTTTGTATCTTCAAATTTTGTTTGTTCATACATAATATCTCTAAATTCTCTTTCAAATCTCACTGAAATGAATATGAGACAGATGACAATTACAATGATCTTTTGGTTGTACAGTAGAAAAGTGCAAGCATTAAATACTAATGTTGAAAATAAAGTGAAGTCCTCCTCAGGCAAACAGTGTGCACCTTCATATAAGACTGTAAGGCTAAGAATATTGCCACAGGATTGTGCATGAGAACGCAGGTCCTGTGTGTTGTATTATGTGTAATATGATAACAGACACAGAGAATCTGAGGTTAGGAGGAAAACAAAGATAGAGTCACAGCTGTTGGTTGATGCAGCATAAGGTCTGAGCAGAGCTGCTCTTTCTCTCAGTTCTCTGTCAGGCTAATAATATCCTGCTGAAGCTGCTGATTGGGAACACGAGGTGAGAGTACCTCACTGTCCAAGCACGTCAGCAAGGTTTGCAGATTCTAAAAGAAGAAAAACTTTTCCCCAGATAGAAACACAGCCATGGGTTTTAAGTATTCTCAGCACTATAAAAAGTACTCCCACTTACATGATAAAGTAGAAAAAGCAAATACAGAAAGCAATGATGTCAGCAATGTATTTTTTACATTTTTTTTTTAGATAAATAAAACTTGCATTTAAAACAGATCTGATGACTAGTGTAGCTTATCACAGCTATATGTTAAAAATGCTTAGGTTTTGAGACATGGACTTTAACCTCATATCCAGCATGGGGAAGTTTTAGAGTGACTTATTTCTGCACCAATTGTGGATTAAAGGCAAAGAGAATCCTCCAGCAAATCTTTAGTCCATTGCTTTCCAAATATTTATCTCCAGTTTAGAGCTCTAATCCTCATAACTTTATACTTTCTGTAAAGAAACCAACAGAAACACACAGAGCTATAAAAATATCAGAATATATATAATCAATATCCACTCTGTTTCTCTAAGTCAGCCAGGCCACAAAACTAAGAAGTGAGAATTTAACAAGTAAATCTACACAAATGGAGAGGTGTACAGTATAGTGAATGGACTGGAGTAATGGAACTGAATGCAAAAGATATATGATAAAAGCAGGGAGGGACCAATGCAAAAACTGGTCCTTCCAACCAGTGTTTATCACCATTATGTTATAAATAACAGCAAAACAGTAACATGTTAATAATGTCAATTTAAAAAGCTTTCACATTATAGAATAATAATCCTTCAAATTCAACTTCTGAATGTCAGAGTTTGGGGGAGGATGAGAGGAGGACGCAAAATACAGATTCAAAGGCTGAAGAGAACTAAAAGTGAGCTTTAATTAAAGCTGATAAAAAGTCCAAAAAATGAACAGAGTCCAGAAGGTGCAAACCTAAACAATGACTTGGACAAGGAGGAAACTAAACTAGACTTGACTTAACATGAACTGACTAGACTAGAACTTGACTTCATACGGCATAGAAATCTCCAAACGGTAACAAGCATGACACAACACAGAGCAGAGGAAGGCAGGGGTATGAATAAACACAGACTAGCAACAGGAGGAAGAGGAGCACACACAGGTAGTAACAATCAAGGGCAGGAACTAAAACTGAACATAATGCACATAAGACATGCCTGGTTACAAAATAAAACAAGAACAGAGAACAACAACACAAGACCAAGCTTGACAAATGTAGTTCTTCCAATACAGAGGATTACACATTTGCTGGAGTCTATGCTGGCTACTTGGGTTTTTACATAATTAAAATATACATTTTCCAGTAGCATAAAACCACTAATCAAAATAATTTATATCAATATGCTGAAGTAATTTAAAGCATGCTTGCTCCATTTTCATTATATAATTGTCATAATTTATATACAAACAAACAAAGATTTAGCTACAAAGTTTTCTCCTCCAGCTCTTTCCATCACCAGTTTCCCTATACAACAGGTAAAATATTACTATAGAAATGTCAGACCATGTTTATGGTTGTAGCAATGCCCAAAACCAAGTTGAGTGGTTATGAAATGTCAGTAGTGTCACTACTACAACAGACTGAGGGTGTCCTGACTCTGATTCCTTAGCCACACACTCCTCTCAGTCACATCACGACCAGCAGAGCTGGACACCCTCAGTTGCTCTGTTAGCTACATTAAACATCAAAGAAAACAAACATAGTGCAATGCTAGTGAAAAATTGCAATTGCATTTCTCCCCCACAGTTAGGGTTAGTCTAGCAGCATTTAGTTATTTCAGATTATATTTCATCATTATTATCTACTTCAGACACTACTGTCTTGCTTTTCTCCTCTTCCTCCTTTTTCTTCTTTCTTTGTTCACTCCCGGAAGAATAACTCCTTTTCATTTTCATTGAGTGGCTTTCCTTGTTGTCATTAGGTTTGTTCAAGCAGAATCATACACGCCACTTACAACAGGAGCGAGTAGAGTCAGGTGGGGTCCCCTTAGGGGGTCCAGTCGCTGTAGTTGAAAACTTTGCACTTTGCTGCTGCTGTAGATTAGCGTTTGTCAGCCCATGGGGGCCCCACACTAGCCTATGGCCCCAAGCATTTGCCTGATTTGCCTGATGGCCAGCAGCACCTCTGCAGATACCGGTCAACACATACATTCTTAGTACAGTTAAAATAGAAAAAAATGACCTGTTTCTTTCAAGAAAAAACTTTTGCATAAAATAGTCTGCTTTTTTAGGTAAAAAGATTGTAAATGTAATTGCTCCATTAGGAAGATACATAATTAAGCTAGAAATACCAGCTCCAAGATTGAAAATGTCACATCCATTATTTCCTACAGGCTGTGCTTAATATGTTTCATTATCAGTTAATATGGCTTCAGTGAACAGCACACATACTGCAGCATTGTCCTTCTCCACAAAACTGGTGTGTGTATCAGTGTCAGGGTCTATGGTAGTATGTCGTCTGTCAACACCAGGGTCTCCCATAGCTCAAGGACCCAGCTTACCCATGACCACTCATTTATCACTTTCCTCTTTCTCTCATAGCTTGCATGTCCATTCAATTTTTCCTTAGATGGGCTGTCATCATGACCCCCCTCCCTTCGATCTTTTAGAAAAGAAAGATGGAAGAGCAAAAATGAGAGCGTAGCTGGTTACTATTGGAACTAAGAGGAAAAAGGGTACAAAGATAAACTAGAAGTTTACACAGTATCTCTTTACAGATAAAAATATGCCAGTGCCGTTTTCTGCCAGTGGTCAGTAATGGCCAACCCAACAAAATCATAGAGATTGCAGTGATGAGTCAGAAAACTTGTGTTAATAATAAGCAGTACATGGTACACTGACTCAAGACTGTAAAACTGAATAGCTAGCATGCACAGTGTATTAACATGATCAATCACAGGCAAAAAAGTAGCTTCCAAATGTTGTTTTAGGAGTAAAGATTTGCTCCTAAAATAAAAGCCAGTCTTCATTTTGAGCTTCCTAACAAGATTAGCAATATGTACCTAAAAAGAAGCTTGTCATCTATCCATATACCAAAATAAGTGCATGCATGTACCATTTCAAACTGAATTTGATTTAAAAGGTCATTTCTGAACCAGTCAACTGCCTTAGGACCAAAACCAGCATCAATAAGTTTATTCAGCAGCAATTTATGATCCACTAAATCAAATGCCTTAGACAGATCCACCAATAAGACATGCTGTGTTCTGTCCAAGGCAGCTGTGCTATCATTTATCACAGCTGTATCAGCAGTAATGATACTGTGCTTGCTACTAAAACCTGACTGAAAATGACTTAAAATTTTAATATTAGATAAAATGTTTTAACTGAAATTTTACCTGAGCTTTGAGATTTTAGCCAGAATTGAAAGCTTGGAGATCGGACGGTGACTGTTAAGAACTAATGGATCACCATCTTCTCGCTGCTTCCCACTTTTATTCCCACTCTGCTCTTCATCAGTGAAAGCATGTCCCCATTTTGTTACATTTTAATTTCATTCATCAAGGCTCGGTACCCCAGCTCCTCCCCTTTCTATCTGTACCTGTCCACTGCTCCTGTCTCAAAACTACAATGCCTTGCTCTCTTTTTTGTTTCCACTGCAGAAAAAAACCCTTCTTCATGCAGTGAATCATCTCTCTTCTATTGTTTGCCAGCACACAAAGATTTGAGATATTTTGGCATGGCTGCCCTTAGAGGCATTAGGCCACAGTGAGTGAGAAACCGACTCAGGAAGGAATGACCTTTTCTCAGCTGAACAACAGGAAAGAGCAGAGAGCTGGGAAGCAAAGGGGTTTAATCTGATCAATGTGCCCTTTGTCATCTCTCTGTCTGCCCTGTCAGTCTGTGTGTCTGTCTGCCTGTTTGATGTTTGTTGGCTCCTGAGTGTATATATTTACTGTGTACTGTATAATCCATCTACCTATCTGTTGTTTGTCTGTCTGCGTGTCTTTCATTTTTCTTGATCTGTGTTACCTGTGAAATCCAAACTGTCATGGCAGCACCATTTCTGCAGTATCTTAAAATATTTTTTATATCTCTGGGCTGAAATGTGGTGAGCGAATGTACAGCATTATACAAAGGTTCTAGTGACTTTAAAAGATTAGACTCTAATCTATCACACAATGCCATCAGGGTGACATTAATCCTAAATTTATTCTGTGGCATGACAACAAGCCTGTACATACAGCCAGAGTCTTGCAACAGTTGTATTGCCCCATTACCTAAGACAAGTGGTGCTGTTTTAAAGGCAGAGGATGAACTCACCAGATATTGATTTGATTTAAAGTTTTAAGTTTTACTCCATTTACTGTATTCTACAATGTCTATAAAAAGTATTCACCCACCTTGGATGTTTCACCTTTTTGTTTTAATAAATGAAATCATGGTCAATATAATTTGGCTTGACAAGAATTTCCCAAAAAAAAGCACTTCTGTCCTGTCAAAGTGAAAACAGAGTTCTACAAACTAATGTCAGTTATTTGAAACTGAAGTGAAATGGAGATCACCTGAGCACAGTTGATGTGTGTCATTTGATTTTTAGTATAAAAATACCTATATTTGGGTGATCCAGTCTCTGGTTCATCAGTATTCCTGCTACAATTGCAACACAAGGATAAAAGAATACTCCAAGGAGCTCAGAAAAAAGATCATTGAGAAGTATAAGTCAGGAGATGGCTATAAAAAGATTTCCAAATCACTGGACATCCCACAGAGCTCAGTCAAATCCATCATTAAGAAATGGAAGAAATATGGCACTTGTCTAAATCTGCCTAGAGCTGGCCATCCTCACAAACTGAGTGGCCTGGCAAAAAGAAGAGTGGTAAAGGAGGGCACTGTGAGCTAGTCTAGCTCAAGGGTCAAGGAAGGTGGTAGGTAGGCAGACTCAGCAGACATTTTGTGTTCCAGAGGTGAGAAATTTATTTACAGTGCTCTCCATGACATGTCAGCTTAAACAAAAGTAACTCTTAATAACTAAAACAAAGGGCACACGTTCACAGCAACACAGCATCACCTCTTGTTTCCCCAGACTAGTCTCTAACTAGTCAGTTATCCTCCCACTTAGTTCAGCCAGTACCAAATGTAAGTGGGCAGTTAGTATGCACTTAAGCAAACATGACATAATTAAAATACATTTACTGCTCATCGCTAGCTCATTTACCAAATTAACTAACTCCCACTATAGACAAATATATTTAATGTATACTATAATTCACAATACAAAAAAATAGAAACCATTTATACAAAAGAAAATCCATTCTCTTGGTTCAGCCCAGTGATGTCAGACATGGCATCACCAGCACTACAAAAATCAGGAAATGCTGGGCAGGCAATTAATGGCAAGTATAAACAAAATAAACCATATTTGAACCTGTAAGATAACAAAACAAACTGAGTTATAATGTGTTTACTTTAATCTGCTCACTTGCTTGATGTAAACTGTAACATACTACTAACACAAACAAGCCTGGGATAGTGAGTGAAGTAATGTTACTCTTGCAGTTGGCAAATTACAGCAAATAAACATATGTTCAAAATAATAGATTTTGTGATTGGCGAACACCAAACACCGCACATCACCACATACACACCATTTCCACTGTGAAGCATGCTCTGGGGATGCCTCACAGAAGCAGGCCCTAGAAGGCTTGTAAAGGTGGGGGGAACATAAATGTGGAAAAATATCACCAAATCCTGACAAAATCTGACTGAGTCTTTATTTTCCAGCAAGACTCCAAGCATACACAGAAATTGTTCAAAGACAACAAGGTGAATGTTCTGGATTGGCCAATTCAAAGCCCAGATCTCAATCCAATCGAATTTGTGGCTATACTTGAAAAGAGGTGTTCGCACCTGATCCCTGAGCAACCTGACAGAGCCTGAGCTGTTTTGCAAGAAAGAATGGAGAAAAACTGCAGTTTCCAGGTGTGCCAGCTTGATTGAGACTGATGTGTCGAGAGTGTCATGGCATGGGTTTCCATAGCCAATCAGCTGCATGCAAGGTTTACATCATGAAACGTCAGATGGAGTGGTGTAAAGCACATCACCACTGAATTCTGAAGCAGTGAAAATATATTCTGTGGATTGATGGATCATGATTCTGTCTCATGGATGAGTCTGGTTTTACTGAATGTCAGGAGAATGTTACCTGCCTGACTACATTGTGCCAACTGTAAAGTTTGGTGGAGGAGACATTATGCTATAGGGTTGTTTTTCTGGAGGTGATGTAAACTGTTAAAGGGAAGTCTTAATGCTTCAGCTTACCAAGACCTTTTGGACAATTCTATGCTTCCAACTTTGTGAGAATGGTTTGGGGAAGATCCTTTTCTGTTCCAGGATGACTGTGCCCCAGTGCACAAAGCAAGGTCCGTAAAGGCATTGTTGGATGAATTTGGTGTGGACCAATTTGACTGGCCTGTGCAGAGCCCTGACCTCAACCCCATCAAACACCTTTGAAATTAATTAGAGTGGAGACTGACTGTAATGGGAAACTTTGTCACATGGTGCGAACAGAACCATCTGCAGCTTAAAGTGACAAAGACTAAAGAACTGGTTGTGGACATGAGAAGGACCAAAACACGAATGACCCCTGTTTGCATTCATGCACACTGTGTGGAGATAGTTAAAGACTACAAATACCTCAGTGTTTGCAATGACAATAAACTGGACTTCATTAAAAACACAGAAGCCAACTACAAGAAGGGCCAGAGCCATCTCTATTTTCTGAGATGACTTGGGTCCTTCAATATCTTCTGGACAAAGCTCAGAATGTTTTTTGAGTCTATGGTGGCCTGTGCCATTCTGTATTTTGTGATATGGAAGAGTGGAACCTGTTACAATTGCAAAAAGGGACCGACTCTATAATATTCCCTATGGGATGTCATAAATGCTTCTGTAGATATTATGCGTAGGTGGCCAATACTTTTGTTCATAAAGTGTACATATGTTACATGCCTTCTTGTCTATGTTCGGTGTTGTTTTAAATTCCTTTATACAGTGGGTACGGAAAATATTCAGACCCCTTTAAATTTTTCACTCTTTGTGTCATTGCAGCCATTTGCCAAAATCAAAAAAGTTCATTTTATTTCTCATTAATGTACACTCAGCACTCCATCTTGACAGAAAAAAACCAGAAATGTAGAAATGTTTGCAAATTTATTAAAAAAGAAAAACTGAAATATCACATGGTCATAAGTATTC
>VUQH01038649.1:3766-16837 GCA_015106775.1 Etroplus canarensis | reverse complement strand
AACAAATTAACAAAATTAAGGGACTTACTAAAACCCGTGACACAAGTGACGACCGTGACTGTATGTCACGGGTAAAATAGGATGCATTCACGGGTCATCACGGGCAGTTAATGTGGTCGTCACGTCTTTGATTGTTGTACTGTCCATCGCCCCGTCGTTACGATCTATTTTCAAAGCACTATGTATTATAGCCACGTTACGTATGTCTTTGTATGTGTAAAATTTTTACCTTTGTCATCATACATGTTGAAAAATAAAAGTGGTCATGTTGAAATAAAAGTGGTCGTCACATCTTTGATTGTATTAGTGTCCATCGCCCCGTCGTTACGGTCTGTTGTAACCGCCGCGGTGTAAAAGCGCTGTTTATTATAGTGTCTATGTATGTGTAACATGTCTTTGTCAGTGAATAGAGTTTTAGAAATTTTACGGACTGAGAAGAAAATTTCTGAAATACCTTTTAGGCCAAAAGGAGGAGATGTTTTTTGTTTCAAAGCTGAAAGTGCAAAAAGTCAGGACTGGCGTCAGATTTTATTCTTCATTTCTTTTGCCTTAAAAATACAATATATATTGCTGTCACGTTGATATATTGCCGTCTAGTTATAAACATTGTCACGTGTAATAATATAATTGTCACGGCAATGTGGATCACCGCCGTCACGTCGTCACTGGTTGTCCCGGGTTTTAGTAGATCCCACCATGTCCATCCTTTTATGATGGCTACTTCCAGCAGGATAAAGCACCATGTCACAAAGCTCAAATCATCTCAAACTGGTTTCTTGAACATGACAACGAGTCTACTGTACTCAAATAGCCTCCAAAGACACCAGATCTCAATCCAACAGAGCTCCTCTGGAATGACGGGGAGTGGGGGATTCACAATTCATGCAGTGCCTGACCAGCTGGCTGTAAACAACTACAGAGAAGTTCTTATTTATTGCCGACATAATCACTTCAATATTATTGCTATTTGGTGACAGATTGTTTATCGAGAGATATAAAAACAAGCATTTTACTGTCTTTTTCCGTTCTGTTTTATAGCCTTTGAAACGTTGTTCAACAGCAGCTGTACCACCTGCTTGTTGCCTAGTTGCTGCCTGTCAGCTGTAACGTGAACCTGATAAAGTTAAACTCTTTAAAATTAAGGCAGTTCTGGTGGTAAGACATACGCAACTCCTACCATCGTGTATCAGCGCCGTTTTCTTGGATGATTTCAGGACATCAGTCCAGCTTTGCACAGCCATGCTTCAAACAAACGTTTTAGTAAAGCCACTTCCGGACTCTACCCGTAACCAAAGCAACCGCGGCCAATACACAAAGTACATTACAAAGTTTTAAAAAATATATATAATTTTTTTTATTCCTGCAACTGTTTTTTTAAGAATCAAAATAAAATATGCACTTTTTGTAATTATAATAAATTTTGATTAAAAAATATCAAATACTCAGTGACTCGGAAGTGAAACGTTGAAACGCTGCCCTTCTTTTGTAGGTCCTGTATGTGTAGTTCCATCCGGGCTGGGGTAAGAGCTCAAACAGTGAAGTTTAAAGCGTTCTCGACTTCAAACCTGCATATGTGTTTAGAAATGTTTTAAAAACATAAAGCGTAGTTTATATATGAGCGAAAAATACAACTGAAACTGCCTGAATGCCGACTGTTTGCTATTTTTAACGTTAGCTTACAGATTAGTTTAACAGCAGGTTGGTTTGTCAGCCTGTTTTATGAATTAAATGCTGTGAAGTTACTGCAGACTGATAGAAATTACACACCAGTGCTGGCAGTGCAGAGACTCTGTACTGTTGGACAGATTTGATGTTGTGGTATAATATTATTATTATTATTATTGTATGTTTGACTACCACATGCAGCTGGAAGTTAAACTTACCTAATCCTTAAACTTCACCCTTAACATGCTGTTAACATGCTAGCACGTCATTAAATCCAGCACAGGGGTGTGATATTTAATAATATGACGCTGACAAATTTTACTCTCCAAGTATGCACTCACCGGCCTCTTCATTAGGTACACCTTGCTAGTACAGGTTTGGATCCCCCTTTGCCTTCAGAACTGCCTTAATTCTTCATAGCGTAGATGAAAAAACTGCTGGAAAAATTCCTCTGAGATTTTGGTCCATGTTGACATGATAGCATCACACAGCTGCTGCAGATTCACAGCTGCGCGTCCATGATGTGAATCTCTTGTTCCATCACATCCCAAAGGTGCTCTGTTGGATTGAGATCTGGTGATTGTGGAGGTCATTTGAGTACAGTGAACTTATTGTCATGTTCAAGAAACCAGTTTGAGGTGATTTGTGCTTTGTGACATAGTGTGCTCTGCTACTGAAAGCAGCATTTAGAAGATGGGTACACTGTTGTTATAAAGGGATGGACATGGTCAGCAACAATACTCAGGTAGGCTGTGGAGCTTAAACGATGCTTGGTTGTTGCTAAGCAGCCCAAAGTGTGCCAAGAAAATAAATACCTCCCACACTATTACACGAGCAGCAACCTGAACAAGGCGGGATGGACCCATGCTTCCATGCTGTTTTCTCCAAATTCTGACCTTGCCATTTGAATGTTGCAGCAGAAATTAAGATTTTTCTACCTTTCTGTTGTCCAATTTTGGTGATCCTATGCAAATTGTAGCCTTGATTTCCTGTTCTTAGCTGACAGGAGTAGGTGCCGGGTTGGTCTTCCGCTGATGTAGCCCATCTGCTTCAAGGTTCAATGCGTTGTGTTTTCAGAGATGCTCTTCCACATATCTTTTTTGTAACAAGTCATTATTTAAGTTCCTCTTACTTTGCTCTCTCCGGAGGTGGACGCATCTTTCTCCCTCTCCCTCCTTTATCTTTCCTGCTTGGCCTTCTCTTGTCCTTGTCTAGTTGTGTCTACTCACCCACCTCCCAATGCCTTCGATGCTTATTTCCACCCGATGTTGCCAGGCGGGTCTGTGTCCAGCGCCAGGTTTCGGCTGCAGGACCGGATGGCTGTTGTCCACATCGGCTTACTCCCACACCCGTTACCCCCCTCCCTGTTGCGAGTCACGTGCTTTATGTTGTAAGGTGTGAAGATTCATGTGCTTTTTTGTGCTGAGGTGTTTTTTTCTGTTCCCAAACTGCTTTCCTCAGAGCTCAGGCTGGGTGGAGCTTTTTTTTCTCTTGCTCTCGCCTCATGTATTGTGTATTTCATTGTTTTTCTTAACTTGCTACCTCTCTGATCTGTCTTCCCTATGTGATGTATGTGTAATGTATGTATGGTCAGAAGGGGTCCTATTTCACTGCAGGTAACATGTATGTGTGACATTGCAAGTGACAATTAAAGGCTCAATCAATCAATCAATCAATCAATCAATCAATCCTGTTGCCTTCCTGTCAGCTTGAAGCATTTTAGCCATTTGTCTATGACCTTTCAATAACAGGGCATTTTGCCCAGAGAACTGTGACTTACAGGATATTTCCTCTTTTTCAGATCATTCTCTATAAACCCTAGAGATGGTCTTGCGGGAAACTCCCAGTAGATCAGTGGTTTCTGATAACCAAACCACATTCAAAGTCACTTAAATCACCTTTCTTCCCCATTCCAATACTTAGTTTGACCTTCATCAGGTCATCATGACCATGTCTAAATGCCTAAAGGCATTGGGTTGCTGCCGTGTGTTTGGCTGATTAGATACATACTTATACTTACATTCACTTAAGTATCATTTTACATGAAGTATGTTTACAGTGTACTGTGGTACAGCAGTGAATATCCTCACTTCTTCCACCACTGTTAAACTAAATGCTTTAAAATTGCTGTTCAATTCAACACATGACAAAGAAAGATTGCTCTAGAAGTCAAAACAACATTTATTTATATTTTGCTCCATCTTAGGGTATTTCATTTCTGAGATGTCTACATTGCACTGAAGGAGTTTTCTGCTAATAACGACCTACAAACTAAATCACTATGAGACCTTTCTCTTTGTCTCAAAATTGCTATACAGCTTCTTCCCAAATTTTTGGGTGTTTTCCAGACTTATACTAAAGAGTCATAATTTATTTATTTATTTTTCTTTTATACCACAGGCCACTGGCTCCCCCATCCAACAGAAAAGATGGAGCCTCGTCATGGTATCATGAAAGCTTTCCCTAAAGTTAAAAGGGCGAAAGTGATACAGGATAAGTATTCACCCCCAATAAAGAAGAAACCTGATGAGTTTGATGTTACAGGTGAATATCATGTATATGTGTGCATGTTTCCACATTACAGAGAGAATGACAAAAACAAATGGAAGATGAAAAATACTGCTCAAAAAAATTAAGGGAACACTCGATCATCACATTATAACACAATGACAGTTAAGCTTCGGGGATGTGGTCTGACCATTTAGGAAGAATAAACCATGGTGAATTAGCTTCACCTGTTTTGGTGGAAATGAAAGTGACAACAGGTGCACTGAAGTGGCAACAACAAGAAATCTCTCAAAACTGGAATGGTTTAGCAGGTGATGGTCACAGACCATTTCTCTCTCCCTATCCATCTGGACCTTATTTTTCTCTAGTTTTGCTTTTTTCTAATGTCCTTGTCACTACTGCTAGTGTGATACGGTACCTTCAGCCCATTCAGGTTGCACAGGTAGTCCAGCCCCTCTAGAATGGCACATCCATACATGTTGACTCAAGATGGTTTGCTGTGTCCTCCAGCACAGTCTAAAGATTATGGAGGAGACACAGTAAATGAGCAGTTACACAAGGACAGGACCATAGAAGGGCATCAGCCCAACAACAGGGCTAGTATCTGTTCCTTTGTGCAAGGAAGAACAGGAGGAGCACTGTCGGAGCCCTATAAAATGACCTCCAGCTGGCTACTTATGTGCATGTTTTTGACGAAACTATTAGAAACAGACTACATAAGGGTGGTTTGGGGGCATGATGTCCTTCAGTGGGACCTGTTCTCACAAACTGACACTGTGCAACATAATTAGCTGTCATGAAAGAACACCTGAACTAGCAGGTCTGCCACTGGCACCTCATTGTCTTCACAGATGAGAGCAGGTTCATGCTGAGCAATGTTGCAAATGTGACAAAATCTGGAGATGCAACGGCAAATGGTACGCTACCTGCAACATCAGACCAGCATGACCAGTTTGCCAGTGGGTCAGTGAAGGTCTTGGGAGGGATATCATTGGAATGTTGCACAGACTTCCACATGCTAGCCAGTGCTACCCCAACTGCTGTTAGGTACAGAGATTAAATCGTTAGACCCATTTTTAGACCACACACTGGTGCAGTGGGCCCAAGGTTATTCTGGGTGCAGGATGGTGCCTGGCCTCATGCAGCCAGAGTTTGTAGGATGACACACATTGGATGACAAAGGTATTGATGTCATTGACTGGCCCTCATGTTCCCCTGAGCTGAATCCATCTGAAAGCCTCTGTGTATCTATGCATCTAACGCTGCCAGATAGCGCCACAGACTGTCTACGAGCTGCCCTGATCCAGATCTAGGAGGAGATCCCCCAGGACACCATCCACCTTATCATCAGTAGCATGCTAAGATATTTTCTCATAGTAACAGTAGTGACAAGGATGCTAACAAAAAGCGAAACTAGAGAGAAATGGGGGTTGTGTTGTTGTTGCCTCTCCAGTGCACCTGTTGTCACTTTCATTCCCACCAAAGCAAGTAAAATGGATTCACAATGATTTTTGCTTCCTAATTGAACAGACTGCTATTCCTGAAGTTACTTTGTGTTATATTGTGATGATCAAGCATGGCCTTCATCTTTTTGAACAGCATATAAATGAGGACATTTAAGAACAGTACAATAAGAGAGAAACAAATACTACATCAAAGTATATGCCAGACAATGCGTCATATTTGTTGAATGGGATTGTAACTTGCTCATTTTAACATCTTCTGCCTCAGGAAACACTTTTAATGGAGTCACGGTATACCTTCTGCCTGCTGGAATAGGAAATGCCAGATGCCAGATTTTCCAAAGACAAATTGAGCAGAATGGAGGACAGACGGAAAGTTCACTCGGTCCCAGTGTCACTCATGTTGTTGTGGATGACAGCATGGACAGTGACAGGGCTCTGCGCTTGCTGAAAGTAGATAGTATGCCCTCTGGAGTTCAACTGGTAAAATGCACCTGGTTGAGCTTGTGCATCAGTGAGAAACAACTGCTGGATGTAGCCAACTACAGCCTTCTTTTACCTGAGAGGTTTCTGATCTAATAGTACTTTTTAGAAATTAATGCTAAAACTGTTTTCTGTTGCATGAATTTTCACATGCATAGATGTAGAAAGAGGCACTGGGGAAAGTGTATCAGCTTGTTGCTACATTACATTTGCCTCTCAGCAATGTAAATGTTTACAGAGTGTGTTGACAATAACTTAAGTTTTTAATTAAATGGTATTTTAAATGTCCTCTCCACTTAGGGACTCTGAAACAAAGCATGAAGATATTGAAAATGAGTCACTAAATCTCAAACCTGCTAAAACAACTATTATAGAGCCAGTGACTGATCAAACCAAGCAAGAGGAGAACACACACATGGTAAGTTTCCAGATCTTGTAGAAAACACTGTTTCACAGCTTCTTAGTAGATTTTCAGTCTTTCAGTTAGTAATCATTTGGTGCAGTCAAGGGAAAGAATTCAACCCCAAACGCAAGAAACAGAAGCAGTCATTTTACATTACATCCTGCTTTCAGACAGCCCCAGACAGCAAAGAGGAAGCACGGGGAGAAGAAGACGGCGTCTCTCAGAGTGATCTGGAAGCTCTCATCACTGGCCAGCACCCCAAAGAGGAGACTCCTGGCCCCAGCCTCTACCTCGGCCCAGATACTGCGGCTCAGAAGCCAGTCTCAGGGAAGTGGGTCTGCGCCCAGTCCTCCCAGTCCAAAAGTAATAACTTCAATAAGCATATCACAGACAAACTTGAAGTGCTAGCCAAGGCCTATACACATCAGGGAGACAAGTGGAGAGCACTGGGCTACTCCAAGGCTGTCAACGCACTGAAGAGCTACTACAAACCCATTACATCATATCAGGTAGCCTTACGCAGATGCTTTAAATGTAATGTTGATATTCCTGATTATGTGTATATGGCGTCATGTATTGTTGGCTGTACGTCCTCTGTGATAATACAAGGATTGACAGTCTTTTTTTCTCAGTTACAATGTTTTAATTGGTCTCAGGAAGCGTGTCAGATCCCCGGAATAGGAAAACGCATGGCTGACAAAATTGAAGAGATCATGGAGAGCGGTCACTTGCGAAAGCTAGATCACATCAGTGAGGCTGTGCCAGTACTGGAGCTTTTTACCAACATCTGGGGTGCAGGAGCTAAGACCGCACAACTGTGGTACCAACAGGTGAAAACACAGATTCAAAATATCAGAAGCAAGTTAATTCAGTTCAAAAGTTTGAAGTAAAAAGGTAATACCTGGCATAAAAGGTTTTTAGTTTAATATGTTGCCTGAGTCTTTACTGTCTGAAAATATGGACAATGATAAGGTATCTGCTCCTATTGCATGATATGCAGGGTAATGGAAATTAAGTTAAGCTTGAAACTCTGGCCTACAGCCTGACAGATAAAGTGGCCTGACTGATATAGTGCCAATATCACTGCTATACTTGTTTCACTGGATATGCTACCAGATTGCAGTGCAGACTTACTGAAGATATGTTTAAGGTAATCTAAAAACAATGTTGTCATTGGACAGTTTATCTACAGAGAACTTTGAACTTTTTTCCGACCATAAAATGTACTGCACAGTACCTATATCTTCTCACAACTTGATAATAACACAATTACATCAATTCAGGTGAAAAAATGTTTTATATTGTGTGTTAATATATTGTTATATCATTATCAGAGTTTAAAAATTGTCATATAATGTACTAGTTTACACATTTGCCTCCCTCATGAAGCTGGGAGTACACTGGCTTGTGTTTCCTCCTGGTTTGCAAGCAGGAGGAAACACAAGCCAGTGTACTCTCAGCGCTAGTCCCAAGCGTGGGTAAATGTAGGGTTGCATCAGAAGAAGCATATGTGGTCAAATCTGTGCCAAATCACATATGTAAATTCATCTGCTATGGCGACAAACCTAAGGTATCTTAAAGTGTAAAGTAAGCACTTTCTGCTGGTCTTCTCAGCTGATGAATATGTATATGTAATTTGACAGAGAATCCTGACACAACCCTCCCAAGGCAGGGGGGACTTGTGTCCCCACCTGGACTTGAACCATGGACATTTCTTTTGTGAGACAAATGTGGAAACCCCTACAATATTATCTTCTTCTAGTGTAGACTTCAATTAATGCCAAAGTTATATATACATATAATTACATTATATAATTACATATAATTAGGAGATTCTAAATCAAAGCTTTTTTCACAGTAAAATGAAGTCAATACCAGTTTACAAAGTCTAATACGTTCATTAAATATTTATTAAAAGCTCAGTTGTGATCATGGGTTAAAACTCGGTTTGGCAGGTGGTAGCATTGCAGTAGGCAGAAGTGACTCACTTAGAAATAAGTCACATAATTTCTATTGTGAATTTGAATAGATTTGTTTTTTTATGTTTGTCTTTTTGTGGACAGGATGTTATCAGTGACTCTGAGGTTTGCTGTTCTTTGCAGATTCAGCTAGCTACATTTAACAATATATAAGATAAGAGATAATCATCCTTTATTAGTGCCACAGCAGGGACATTTCAAGTTTTACAAAAAAGCAATAGCAGCATTTATAAGTAATAATAGAATATAGAATAACATTACCGGTAGAAAAATCAGAAGAACGTGTGGTTATGATGACTGTATGATAATGGCAAAAAACATTTTAAAAATGTATTAAGAAATGGTGCATTGTAGATGCTACATGAGATGTCATGGCTGCTTTCTGACTGCTAACCATGTAAAGATGGAGTTTACAATTATTAATAAAGAAAATCATCACCCTAAATTCAAACTGACAGCTCCTACCAAAATTCTGTTATTCAGTATTCACATTGAACTTTCATATTCATATTAGAACACTTTGCACTTATTTGGGCAGTTGTTTTGAAGCACTGTCTAAATTAACTTTAATTTCAATGGCCAATTGGACATAAAAACTGCACCTATTGAATATTCAATCAAACGCCTTAAGGTTTGCTGACTATGCCCACAAATAAGGTTTCAAAAGCTTTTTCCACTGCAAATAAACTTCTACCACCATTTCTTCTGTTGCAAAACCCATAAATATCAGTTCAAAATTATTTCTGTGCCATCTCACTCTTATATTTCTGCTGATAACAGGACCTAACATAGTAGTGAACATGTACACCACAGTACTGCAAACTACTAGGTTTAGGATACACTTACTGTCCTGTATAACATTTGAATTACATTAAATGACTTCATGACATTCATGCTTAAGCAACACATCATGTACAGATCAACTTTCTGGAGAAAAAAAGTCCTAGCACAAATTACATAAAAGTACCTTAAGCTGTTCCCTTGTATTTCTCCATGGGGTTGCCACAGTTTTTACACCAGATGTCCTTCCTGATGCAATGGCTTGTGTCCCCACCTGGTCTCAAACCAGGGACCTTTCGCTTGCAAGGCAAATGTGTAAACCAATATGTTATGGAAATTACAAGCTTCAAATTTCCAGTTTATCAAATATCATTTGCTGAGCAGTTCTTAGCTTTGACAATCATTTTTCAGCTTCCTTTCTTATCCTCTTTTTCTTATAGTTTTGTCCATCTCTGAGAGTATCACATATCAATCTTTTTTCTACCTGAAAAATGCAGCAACTCGTCCCTTACCCAGCAGACAGATTCAGTGCGAAACTCTGCTCTTTTTATGTTCCCTCCTCTTCAGTAGCACTTGAAACGTGCTGAGTAGCATCTGCAACATGAACATGTGATGGGCATGAGAAATAAAAAAGGATGTGTCCAGGCAGGACCATGAGGTGACTTAAAGGACCAGTAATATTTATATGTATATAATAATTAAGGTGATCTGTTTCAGAAATTGAGCCTAACACATATTTATGCTTCCTATACTGTAAAATCGCTCCAAGATAATAATTGTTGCATTTTTTGTTTGCTTCAAAAAAAGATTTTTATATACACAGAGGACCGGGTCCTCTCTACGATCACTGCCAGGTTTGTGTCAATGATGTCACAGTGACCCTCTATAAAAACAAAGAACATATAACTGAAAAAGAAGCAGGAGAAGAGGAAGAAAGTCACGAAAGTTTCTTTGTTCTTATCTTTTTTGTAATTCCATCTCATAAATGGAGGATCATAAATATTCTACCACATGAGAGAAATTATTTTGTTCCCAGACAGCTACCATACCTTCTCTGAAAGGGAGGGGGGAGGATAGGTATTCATTAGCTTTATTCTGCATTCTTACCACTAGATGGCACTAATTATCACACACCGTTCCTTTAACTGTCTCCATGGCATCAGCTGGAAGGACCACCAAGCTACAGCACATGAAAAACTATTTGGGTTGATGGTACTTTGTATGAAACCGCCTGTCAGATTTAATTACTCATTAATTAAAGGTACATAAACAACACTTTAACCCCTGGGTGTGATTTATTTACTTTTATCTTAATTAAGTTGATAACTAAGATAATAAGTAAATCATTAAGCAAATATCTGTAATGCCAGACATATTCGTTAAAGATTTTTCTTTAAAATGTAATTTTTTCTTTCAGGGATTTCGTACTCTGGAGGATGTCTCCACAAAAGCCCACCTGACCAACACTCAGAAAATAGGACTTAAGCACTACAATGACTTTCTAGACCGAATGCCCAGAGAAGAAGCAGCAGCCATAGAAAAAGTGGTAATGCATCTTCATTTTTCACATTACAAGCATGTATAATTTTGTGATGCTGACTGAAATATCTTTGGTTCTTTCATCACTCTAATATGTTTGGTCAAGTTTACATAGAAGTGAGATATCTGAATAAGATGTGGATCCTCAGAGATGTAGAAACAGAGGGTCTGTAGTGGGAAAAAGCTTGTGTCAGCTTTCCTTGACTTCTTGATAATGTGAAAACCAGACTGTATTCTCACAAAGTGGAGCATCCCAAAGGGGAAAAGTAAATCCTGAAACTTGCTGTATCTTAAGTTATCCAGATACCTGTTCACTCCAGAGCGTTAAGTACAACTGTAGTTGTTTTCATATTGTATTACTTAGATTTTCTTTTTCCTCTAAAGCTGCCAGATAGAGCATGCACATGAGATAGATGGCTAAAGCATGTGTGCTCCCTCAGGCTTGTCAAAATAATATGTGATGCTTTAGCAAGGCTACCTCCCAGGATTTGGCTGGGAACAGGTAAAAGCTTACTTTTTTGCCAACTGGGGGGAGTTACACAGGAAAATCAAGCAAATACACAAAAAAGCTAAATGTAAAAAAAAACCCAAACTACTAAGAATTGGAATGCTTTTTTGTAATTTAGAGGATTTAGTATAAGTTGTACTATATGAACAGCCTTCATTTAAGAAGGATATTTATTGAATGTCATTCCACTCCTTTGTATCATCATGGTTCTGTCTGTTTAGGATGAAATATTATGAAATACTATTTTCTGTCTTTTTTTTCTGTATGTGCAGGTGAGGGATGCCACACAAGCCATAGACCCAGGCCTGGTGGCGATGGCATGTGGCTCCTACCGCCGAGGAAAGGCCACATGTGGAGATGTTGACGTACTTATATCTCACCCTGACGGCAAGTCCCACAAAGGCGTTTTTAACAAAATCTTACAGAGCCTCCATGACAGTGGTAAGCTTCATCTTTTTCATATGGAAAGGACTGAAAATTGTATTTTCAAATTTTAAAAATGTCTTTATTTCTCATCTCTGTATTCCAAAGGGTTTTTAACTGATGACCTGGTAAGCCATGAGGAGAATGGAGAGCAGAAGAAATACATGGGGGTGTGTCGCTTGCCAGGACCTGGCCAACTCCATCGTAGGCTGGATATCATTGTAGTGCCCTACAATGAGTTTGCCTGTGCTCTCACGTATTTCACCGGGTCTGCACACTTTAACCGCTCAATGAGAGCCCTGGCAAAAACAAAAAGAATGAGCTTATCAGAGCACTCGCTGAACAAAGATGTGGTACGTCAGGGCAGTGTAAAGGTGCATAGTGGAACTCCACTTCCCACACCGACAGAGAAGGATGTTTTCAATCTTTTGGGTATACCCTACCGAGAGCCTCATGAAAGAGACTGGTGATGATTTGCCGGTCATAATCACCTCTGGTTTTATAGAAGGAAAATTGTGATGATATGAATAATGTAACTGCATTATGATCAAACCGTTTTAATGATATTTCACTGCTCAAATGATAAAAGAGCCTTGTTTGAATTAAGACTGCTCTAAGTGGTTTTTAATTATGTTTTGCTGTGTTTACCTCAGAAACTTTTGCTGCTACCCCACAACAAATGGAATATTCTTGTAGGGTAGCTTTAGATTATAACAATTTTTATTCCACAGTATCAGTAACAAGAAACATTCATTTTCTTAACCAGCTTTCTAGTTTAGGATCATGGGTGGGCTAGAGCCTGTCCCAGCTGTCATTGGATGAGAGGCACCCTGGGCATTACACCACAGGGCTTACACACAGAGAGATAATAATTCAAGCTCATAGCCTATGACCAATTTAGAATTTGCCACTTAACCCACCATGCAGGTCTTCGGATTTTGGCAGGGAGCCGGAACACTTGGAGAAAACCCACACAGGCAAAGGGAGAATATACAAATTTCACATGCTCCTGACAGGTTTTAACCAGGAAACTTTTAGCTCTGAGGCAACAGTTAGCCAAGATTTGCAGCAAAACTTTCAGCCTTGAAAACCTTAACAAGTAAATTCAAAATATACATGTGGATAGATTCCACTAAGTGAATGAACTAACCTTCAGTTACAACAGGAGGATGCTTGATGCTTTAAGTATATTTATTGAATCATTTTTGAAACCCTAACCCTGACAATAGAATATAATAAAAGGCTATAGGACATTTTTTTGTGTGTGTATTTGCATATATGTGGGGGGTTTCTGGGGGGGGGGGGGGGGGCAGTAGGAGG
>VUQH01038648.1:0-20149 GCA_015106775.1 Etroplus canarensis | reverse complement strand
CCCCTCCTTGGTCTTCGGCCAAAAGTAGCATAGTTTCCACCGGCACCCTGTTGGCTAACGGCACCGGAGGCGGTCGTTGTTAACCCGGGCCGCGACCGATCCGCTATGGAAGTCGTGTTATGAATCCGCATATTTGATTTGGCAAAGTTTTTACGCCGAATGCCCTTCCTGACGCAACCCTCACCATTTACCCGGGCTTGGGACCGGCACTAGGACTACACTGGCTTGTGGGCCCCTGTGGCTGGTTTCTTTAGTCCCCTTAGCTATTTATTCTAAATTCAAAAAAAGAAAATTTGCACAGGAAAATTTGTAGACAGATTACTCTTATGCTTACTTGTGTGCTTGATCTGCAGCTGGACTTCAGAAAAAATCCATCTGAAACTTTCCCGTTTTTTTTTTTTCTTCTGTCTAAAGCTATAGGCTGATAATCGTTTTATTTGTTATCAAAGCAGTTTCTGCAGTTGTCACTGTTTTCAGCAAACCTGGAAGTGCATTAAGGGCAAAACTTCAAATATAATATCCATGCTAGTCATAGTAACGACTTGAAAGTTCACAGCCACAGTACTGTTTTGACCTAAACTCTAATATGATATGCACACTAACATTCTCACAGTAATGGTAGGTAATAACACCCTGGTGCTGACCAAATCCTGAAAGAGATTCTAATGTCTGAAGCAATTTTCACATCAATCTGTCACGGATGATAGAAGAAGTCACTCAGTCATCATCCCAAGGACAAAGGCTATAATCTTGGGACAGTGAATGTTTATCCAAACTTTCATGGCATTACCTTGCATTAAGTAATGTGAGAGAGAAATTTTATCAACATATATTTCTACGACTACTGCTAGCTTTAGACGAAATCATCCATCATATTTTATTTAAATGTCCAAATGTAATCAGAACGTGATGATGGGCATCTTTAGGAAATGGAGCTTTAGTCATTAGGCATTTCTCTGCCTGTGTGTGTGGATGAGTGTGTGTGTGTGTAGGTGAACGTGAATGTGGTGATTTGGATGATAAGAAGGGAGGGGTGGAGGGGAAGGAATGACTCCTTATCTGTTCCTTTGTTAAGATGACACGATTACGGTAATTGTTCCGGTCACTAATCAGACCAATGCAAGAGATGCGCGCGTGCGCTGTCTGCTTTGTTTGTGATGATTAGCTAAGAGACGGGTTTTGGAGATTCTCAACAGCCCAGCACACAACCTAGCACTAATTGAGCAACCTGATTGGTCCAGTATGCTCTACTGCGTGGTGGCTTTTGTCTATTTGTGCTCTCTCAGAAAAATAAAACGCTTATTGTATCTTCTACCGCTTAGCTTGTTATTGGGCCAGTACCTTCCAAGGTACTGCTAACCTTAAACAGGGATTACTTATTTCCACCTCTGTGGTCAGTACCTTACAGAGACTAGTCTTGAACCACAATAAGGATTGCTTTTTTCTTTGATTTAATTATCTGTATTAAAGAATTACCTTTATAAAAGGTACAAACTGTATTAAATGCTTTTCATATAACTTAAATGTTGAATAGCTGAAATTGTAAAACCTTAAAATATAAGCAAAGTATGTTCCTGTAGCCTATACTTGTAGGGAGAGAAATGGATATTTACTGTACCAATAATTCTGAGAATATGCTTAATATCACACTTGTGTGGTTGTTGTCTCTTTATAGATGCACTGCTTTGACTGGCAGATTCTCTGTAAAGATATTTCCTTTTTTAAACTTCACTTTATACACCTCCTTTTGCCTTCCAGAGTGCATTAATTCTTCATGGCATAGATTCAACAAGGTACTGCAAAAATTCCTCAGAGATTTTGGTCTATATTGATATGATAGCGTCACACAGTTACGGCAGATTTGTCAGCTGCACGTCCATGATGTGAATTTCCTGTTCCATCATATCACAAAGGTACTTTATTGGATTGAGGTCTGGTGACTGTGGAGGACATTTGAGTACGGTGAACTCATTGCCATGTCCAAGAAAAAGGTTTGAGATAATCAGAGCTTTGTGACAACTTGCATCATCCTGCTGGAAGCAACAATTTGAAGATGGGTACACAGATGGGTCATAAAGGGGTAGACATGGGCCAGCAAGAATACTCAGGTAGGCTGTGGCATTTCAGCAGTGCTCAGTTGTTAATGAGGGACCCAAGGAGTGAGTTCATGCTGTCATTTTGTTTACACTAAATTCTAATTCTACCATCCAAATGCAGTAGCAGAAATTGCGAATCATCAGACCAAGCAACATTTTTCCAGTCATCTATTGTCAAATTTTGGTGAGCTCATGCAAATTGTGGTCCATCTGCTTAAAGGCTTGACATGTTATGTGGTCAGAGATGTTCTTCTGCTTGATTGCAATGAGCAGTTATTTGAGTTACTGGATGGCATTTTCACTCAGAGAACTGCCGCTCACTGGATATTTTCTCTTTTTCTGACCATTCGGCCCCTGAGATAGTTGTGTGGGAGATTCACAGCAGATCAGCAGTTTCTGAAATACTCAGACCAGCCTGTCTGACCCCAATAACCATGCCATTTTCAAAGTAACTTAAATCATCTTCCTTCCCCATTCTGATGCTTGGTTTGAACCTCAGCAGCACTTGAAATATATTTAAATGTATTTTGATTGTAAAACGTGTATCACTAAGCTACTTAAGTAGGTTTAGAACTTCTACTTAAGTAAAAAGTCTGAATACTTCTTCTGCTTTGGACAACATTAAACACTTGTTCAAACTCTGTTGCAGCACCACCTAATGTAATAAATCTATAACAGGATACATGGCTGCACATAAGCCTAAAAATCCTACTCAGTAGTTTCTAAGCCAAATTTCAATGACCTATTTTATATATTCTGATTTTCTTTGGTGCCCCCTGCTTTATTCTTGGTTCCCCCCTGTGTCCCCCTATTTAACAAATCCTGGAAATGCTCCTGGTCTCAAGCACATTTATGTGCCTAAACACACTGAGTTGCTGCCAAGTGTTTGGC
Organism: Etroplus canarensis; assembly: GCA_015106775.1. Lineage (NCBI taxonomy): Eukaryota > Metazoa > Chordata > Actinopteri > Cichliformes > Cichlidae > Etroplus > Etroplus canarensis. Next base: position 17,162 of record VUQH01038648.1, on the reverse strand, counting down.
TGTTTAGATATTTACCTAAACAAACAGTTGACCATGTATACCTGATAAAGTGAGTGTAAGTTATTTATGGAACAAAAAACATATTTTTTTAGGTTGCTGATGAACATGGTTATAGTTGTTACCAAGAGTGGGCACTACACATTTTTTCTCCTTGGGTTCGTAGCGTATATATTAAATGGTTCATATATTGTGGGTATTCGCCAGTTTTTCTTGTTTCCTGGACTGTTTGGAGCAGACAGCCAGCAGTCAAAGCAGGTTACAGGAGCCAGCTGGTGATTGGAGTGCTGCTCAGTTGAATTCTCAAAAGGCTGCGTGAAGGAGAGGATGGAGACATCATTGAGTGATGCTACCCTCCAGCAATGAACCACACACACTGGCATACGCACTTTTCAGTGCATTTTTTAAATGATGTCTCACACTGGAAACTGTTTGTATTTTTTATCCCCTGAGGCTCTCTACACTCACTCGATTAAGGGCAAAATGAAGGCTGTGTGAGACTCTTGTTGTGTCCAAAATCACTCCCTATTGAAAGTGCACTGCATTTATTGATTTTATTTCAGTGTTTGAATCATCTATGTGTCAATCATCTGCTATATAATACCTAAAAAATTAGACCAATAAAAAGAAAATTAGTATCCTACTTTCCAACATTTCCACAATGTGATCCCCAAAATGACAGTAACATATTGCTCTAACTTTGAATGGTAACAATAAATTTGCTAGTAAACTGTTTAGTGTGTATTAAAGAACAAAAAGGAATTATTAAGAAAAAGGACTGAATACAGCCTTGTAGACTGTTTTCTACTTTAACACCCCACCCAATGCAACTGTCAGTGCTGATAATTTTCTGAACCATCTGACATCTTATTTAACTGCATTCAGTGAACCAATCAGAGTGCATTATATTTAGAGAGTGGGCGAGTAAGTGGGTGACCTCATATGCATCCTTACAGTCTTCCATAAAGGGCTTCAAGTCTGCATTTGTTTGACACAAACCAGTTTTGGCTGTCACACACGAGCTTGGAAAGAGCGTTCAATGACGTTTAACATCCGGACATGACCTGACCTGGAATATGTCTACTTGAAGACAGTCACGACCTGAGAGAAGTGATGTCAATTATACTTGAAAAAGCAATGCATCAAACCCTCCCACATTTCCCAAACCCACACCAAAAAACTCCAGCCAACCAAACTCTAATGGGTTCTCAAATGGTTGCTTAATATAATTGTTTTTATTGCCTCCGTGGAGGGCATAGGGGAGAGTAGGGATGCAGCCGTTGCTGGATGTGACCTCACGGGTGGGGTGGGTAGAGGTATGAAGCTAAAAGCCAAGCTCTGGTCAGGAGACATTGGAGATTGCTCTTTATGGCCTTGGTGGCGGAGATCCATGCCAGAATATGGCTGTCCATTACAGCGAGGTCTATTAGTTTAATGACTTTAGCGGCTTTACGGGCATGAGCTCATTATTTAGACAGGCCAATCTAATCACCTGCCGCACCAGTGACCATGGACATAGCAAACTGGTTTGTGGATAAAAACGGACCCAAGGGTTTTCCCTGTACAGCCTGAGAGATATCATGGTTTCTGTCTTGTCAAGTGTTTTTAACCAGAAACAGTAGCCATCAATTCACTTTCACATACACACGTATTTACTATATTGTACTCGTCTGAGAAGCTTTCTGTTAGTATTGATCACTGCACTTCATTTCCAAATGACACACTGACATTCAAATTAAGATACAAGCGATTTACTTCAATACAATAAGGATTTGCGCAGTGACTTTTTTTTAATCATGTCATTTTCTAATCTACCACCGTGAATTTTAATTTAAACAATCAAAATGTGATTTAAGTGCAGATTTTCAGCTTTAATTCAAGGGGTTAAAGAAAAGTATTTAATTCTTGGGGGATTACGGCAACTTTTATACATAGTACACCCAATTTCAGAAGCTCAAACTAATGGGACAATTGATCTACAAGCAGTTTCATGCCCACATAAGACCTTTTTTCTTATTATTTTATGACAAATTAAGGAAATAAAAGAACTGGAGGTGAGTCAAAGCATTGGACTTGCATTTGGTAGCTGTTCACCAAAACTCTCAACATGAGGTCTAAAGAGTTGTGCATACAAATAAACGGGGACATGATCTGACTGAAAAACTAAAATAAACCCATCAGAGAAATAGCAAAAATTGGTCAAAAGTGAGTTGTCAAAACAACACTGTGGTACATTCTCAAAAAGAAGGAATGCACCAGCCAGCTCAGTAACACAAAAAAGCCCAAACGACCACAGAAAACAACTAAAGTGGATAATTGCAAAATTTGTTCCATGGTTAAGAAAAACCCTTTATTACATCTGTCAAGAACAGTCTTGAGGAGGTAGATGTATCATTGCCACAGTCTATAATCAAGCAATGTCTTCATGAATGTAAATGCAGGGGATTAACAACAAGGTACAAACTGATGGTTCCACTAAAGAACAAAAAGAACAGATTCGATTTTCCAGAAAACTTCTGAAGCAGCCTGCCAAATTATGGAAAGAAAACTTTGAACAGATGAAATCAAAATGAACTTGTACCAGAATGATGGGAAGACAGAACTATGGAAAAGGAAAGGAAACATACCACATCAGCTGTCAAACATGGTGGCAGCAATGCTACAGCGTGAGCATGCATGGTTGCCAGTGGAACCAGGTCACCGGTGTTTATTTTATTTGACCAGGAAGTGAACGCTTGATATCACAAATCTCTTTGGTAAAAGTGTTCTGGGCTGTCATAAATTGCATTAATGTAAAATATTTTTCAACAGCAGGAGAAACCAGATCTCCCAGAAAAAATCTATACAAACATGGGGAGAACAGGCAAACTCCGGACAGAAGGGCCTACCTGGGTTTGACCCAGTAACTTCTTGCCGTGAGGCAATAGGGCAAACCACGAAAGCACCATGCTGCCCATTGATGATGTAACTGCTGATGGAAGTAGCAGAATGAATTCTGAAGTGTACAGGGCTATACTCTCTGCTCAGATTCAGTCAAGTGCTGTAAAAATGATCAGACTGCAAATGGATAAAGACCAAAAGCATACTGCAAGAGTTTCTCAAGGAAAAGAAATGGGATAAGCATCAACAGCCAAGTCAGTTAACTGGTCTCAGCCCAGTAAAGCATGCTTTTTAGTTACTGAAGACAAACCTGAAGGCAGAGAGTCTCACAAACAAGCAGCAACTGAAGGCTGCTTCAGTAAAAGTCTGGCAGAGCGTCTTGAGAGAGGAAACACATTTCACTTCAGGCAGTCATTGACTGCAAAGGATTTTCATCCAAGTAATAAAAACAATCCTTATATTTAAAATCATGTTAGTTTTCCCCATTACTTTTAAGCCTCTAAAAATGGGGAACTGTGTATAAAAATTTTCCTAGTTCCTAAACAGTTAATGCAGTTTCTTTGTTAAACCCTTTTAATTAAAGCTGAAAGTCCTCAATCAGATATTTTGATTAGCTGATTTAAAATCCTCTGTGGTGGAGTACAGGGGCAAAATTATAAAAATTGCACCCTTGTCCAAAACCTTATGGATCAGACAGTAGATGTGTGTTTTTATTGCTGTGTAGTGAACTCACAAATAAAAGTGTGTATATGTTACGAGCAAGTCTAAGTCTTGGAGTACCTGTCAGCATGTTGTAATAAATGCAAATTTGATTCAGTTTTAGAAAAATCAGTGATATACTGGAAAACATAGTTACTAAAAAACGTTTATTGGCTGTGTCATTTTGGGTATATATACATGTTGTATATATGTCATTCTTTGTAAGTATGTGTGATTTGTGCAGATGCCCACTAACAGTCAAGCAGGCAGTGATGAAAAACAGCAGCAGTATCATCATTAATTCTTCCTGCATTGACTCATCAGTCCGATGCTTCCTGGGTCTGTAGTGTTCAATAGGGAGCTGCAGGCGTTTGTTTGGTTCATCTCACACATTACTGACAGGGTTATTTTAAACCCCAGGTTTGATGGTACACAGTGGTCTAGAAGTTATGGAACAGGCATGTGGTGGTCAGGGAAACAGCAGAGCGTCACTGCAACTAATCAAATTTAGAACCAACTAGGGGTTAAAAGTGGACCATGCAGCATTTTAGCACCTTTGATTAAAAAGTAATTAATAAATCTAATTGTTTGTTTTGCACATAATGCCAAGAAAGTATTTTTTTCTTGTCTGCTGCAGCCTGTTTTTCCTTCCAGCCAATGACAAGGAGATACTACCAGGGCTGAAAAATTAAGGCCAGTGCAGAAGAGCCAAAAAGCTGGCTCCAGAACTGAAATGGTCCATAGACTACCATGTAGAAATATTCAAGTTTGAGACTAAAAAAGTATACAGCAACAACAAAATGGTACAAAAATAGTTTTGGTCTCTGTAGATAATTTTGCCCTTCTTGGCAGCTGCAAGGGATTAATTTTTTTTTGCCCATTTAGATTTTTATGGCTTAAAGTTATATACTTGGGGGGGAGTTGACAGCTGTGCCTACACAGGTGGCTGTGGGCTCTAGCTATCTGCTAGTCTTTACCTCACAAAATCATCACTTTGTGCAGTTTATATAGAGCACTTTTGATGCAGTTATGGCTTGTTGTGAGGTTAATTACACTCACAGCCCCTCCAAAAAGTCTGCGGCCCCATTTGAGTAAGGGGAATTCCATCCATCCATCCATCCATCCATCTTTTAACAACTTATCTAGTTCAAGGTCACAAGGAGCTGGAGCCTATCCCAGTTGTCATTGGTTTGTAGGCGGATACATCCCAAACAGGCTGCTAATCTATCACAGGGATAACACAGATAGCCCTGCTCTTATTCCCACTTTTAGCCAATTTAGAGTCATTAACTGACCTAACATGCATGCCTTGGGACTGTGGGAGGAAGTCAGGGTACCTTAAGAGAACCCACACAGACACAGGGAGAACACAGAAAGGCCCCCAGCCAGCAGGTGGACATCCCCAGGATCTTCTTCATGTGCTGGATTTATGGTACTGCTGTCATGTGGTCTGCCTGTGTATTTTCCCATGCTGAGCCAACGCAGAGGGTAATGCAACCAATGCAGACACACTACTGTGCAGTCCTCCAAAAAGCCAGCTATGCATAGCTTGACAGGGATGATGCTGTGCATAGGTTGAGGCTTTAAAATAAGGAGTTCACAAACCTGGGTGACTTGTTGGCTATGTTCATCTATTTGTCTCACCAGCTGCCTCACTCGCTGTATTTTTCCATTTAGAAAGGACATTAAAATGTTGTGAAATACCTGACAATGCATTAAATGATAGTCTTTTAGTGATATTCAAAGGTTGTATTTGCAGTACTGTGGTAAAATTTACTGTAAGTCGATTAATTTGTCACTGTTAGGTTAGGTTCAGGGCAGCAGTTGCCAATTTAATGATGCCCTTCAGCATGACTTGATAAATTTAACTTTTATTATATTATAGTGAGAGGATGGGAAGGAGTGATGATAGCATGATAGCTCATAATGTTTTCAAACATTCTGATTTCCTTAACCTGGAAGAAACCCACATGGACACAGGGAGAACATGAAAACTCTGACATGGAGGTTTGACCCGCTTGCCATGACGAAGAGGCACTACCCATTTCACCACCATGCTGCCCAATGTGTCTGAATTTATTACTTTTACTAGAATTACTTTAGATGTCGTTCCAGCTTTTAAATCCAAGACTGTTCTCCATTTTATACCATTTCACACTTTAAAGAGGATTTAACAGTATACTAGGTGCTCAGTGCTGCTAACCAAATTCAGGCTGCTGCAGCTGTGTGTGTGTGTGTGTGTACTTGCATCTGTGTGTGATTGTAAGTCAGTGAGTGTTTTGCGTGAGTGTGTGAGACAGAGACATGACAGAAGTGAAGCGTCCAGGGAACACTGGTAGATAACAGAGTGTTTCTGTTCTCCGCTCTACTGAATACCAATCACTTTCTCTTTCAGATAAAGCCCAGAGGAATGAAAACAGACCAGTGAATGTGAGTGGGTGTGTGCGTGTGTTTTTAAGTCTATGCAGGGATGTGTGACAAAAAACCATTTACTATTTTAAAAGTGCAGTATTAAATATTTCTACAGTACTGCTGAACCAGCTGTCCTTGAGTCACTTTTCTCATTTTGATTTGGACTGACCCTCAGGTGGAAGTAAAAACCCACAAACCACTGAGTTGGGTATCTCTTAGTCCCTGATGCTTTGGCCTGCTGTCCACATCCAGATTTCTAAGCTAATGGTTCTGACCTCTATTAGTGCCCCTTCTCGTTACAAACTCACCTCTTCCATCCTCCTCCACATATCGTTCTCCTCTTGCTCTGTTCTTGGCTCTTTCCGCTTCTTCAACAAACTCTTCTTTTCGACTCTCTGGTCCTCCTTCAAGTGCAACAACCCTCTTTTTGACAACCTCAAGACAGCATGAAGAGCTTATGACATTTCAGTGGGGTTAAACTATAAATATGACACATATCACATAGGGTTTTTAAACATAGCCTAGAAAAAATTGCCACATATCATGGTGGTGTAACATGAAAGATAATATGCATTTACTCATCTTTAAGTTCTGTAATAAACATTCAGAAGCCGTCAACGCACATGTGATGTTGGAAAAAGTTGCAATTAAAAGAAAGATAGAAGAGAGGGAGAAGGTTATTTCTAGACACGATCAAGGAAACATGTATCTGATGACCTTAAAACAGCCTGAAGTCCCTGTTACCAAATCTGGAGTTCGTGGCACTGTTGCCAACTTCCTTGGTTGTTGCCTGAAGAGTGAATTTGATCCAAAGTTAACCACAAGGATGGTTTGAATGGCAGCAAAATCAGTACGGAAAACTTTAAAAATGCACAGAAGGCAAGCTCCAAGACTGAGGAATAACAGCGGATGGTGGTGGAATACATAGCTTTGTGAACAAAACTGGGCACCATGAAGAAAGTGGCCTAAGAAAAACCTCACTTTTGAAAGATAAACACAGCAAATCCTGACTGAAGGTTAGTAAAATGCATCTTGACTAGTCACAGTGCTTCTGGGAGACAGCTTTCAAAGAAAAGAATATCATCCCTTCTGTGATATATGGAGGCAGCTCTGTAGAATGATAGGCTTGCCTTTCTGTGTATGGCAAAAGTATGCTTTGAATCTGAGCAGGGCTCAGTGAAATCAGATGTTTAATGCAGTAAGTAGAAGTAGAAGGAAAGAAACATGCTTGTCAGAGCCCTTACTTAGTCACAGGTTGTGGGGGAACAGGATAAGTCCAAAACACACTGTTAATGTTAAAGGATGGAAGAAGTGAGGGTTAGAAAACATTGAATCTGCCTGAAAATATTTGCCACGGGTCCTTTTTCTTTCCTCCACCAAGGAGGGTTTTTTTGTCTGTTTGCAGATGGATTGGCACAAAAAAACTTTCACCAGTGGTGGAACTGGTCCCAAATTGGAAGTCATTAACTTCTGGAGATGATCTAGATCCAGGTGGGAAAACAGATATTCAAGGATTGTTCAGCCTTGGTTGAGCTATGCAGTCTAACTGATCTTGTTCCAAATGAAAAACTTTTGGAAAGAGCTAAAACTAGCATAAAATCAACCCTGAGAAGTGGTGGAGTTTGCTGAAGAAAAGCTATTACCATCATTACTGCATTTATCAATGGTTCCTTCATTTTATAGAATGTTTATAATCTAATTTATTCAAGAGTTATCGTGTTGTATTATAATTTCTCAGGCATATATTTTCATTTTACCCTCTAAACTCTGTGCAAAATATTGCATTCAATTCATGTTTTTTTCTGTCTTCTCTCTTTTTGTGTCATATCTCTGCTTGTTGATGATAAAATTATGAAATAAATTTCAATGAGCCATTGTCAGTTCTCTAAAAGGAAAGATTATACTGTGGTCTCTTCAGTGCCTCTATAGTAATCGGATGACTCTGGTTGGACTTGCCTCCTGGGTTGGGAATTGCTGCTCAAACCTCCACCTCAGCCTATTAATAGAGACCTTCAGCTCTATCGCTGATCTGTCTCCATCTGAGCTCTTTGGGCCGAGGAGGGAACACATCAAACCATCTGACGCAGATTTCCCAGTTGTGTCCCTGCAGCCAATTTATCTTGGGAGCTGAGGTTGTGTTTTATTCTTTCCCCCTCCCTGACTAAGCTTCCTCCTGCTTTTATTTATCTAATTTTCTCCTCCACCCTTTAATTGAACAACCTATGGCTAGATTATTGACGCTCTGACCATTGACCAGCAGATGACTTCCTGGTATGAATTATAAGCCTTGCATTGAGTTTACAGCGCTCTCTGTCATCTTTAATTTCTTAGGTGCAATGGGCCATCACAAGACAATGATAGAGAAATATATTTATTCAATCACTTGCTCGTGAGTTCGAGCCAATGTGGCCATCATGATGTGGCTTTTAAAGGCTGATAAATTCGCCATTGGGCAGAAGTGGAATTGAACTCTAATTGGCTCTAGCCTTAATATCTTTTGATAAATAAAAGCCAGCCACCAAAGCTTGTAAGTGGAGTTTTCATTATCATTTGTCTGTTTGTCTGTCTGTCAGCAAAAACTACCAGGGTAAAGTTTATGAAACTTGGTAGAGAGGTGGAGTTCACTTTCTTTAAACTGCAAGGCAGAAGCAGAGGACCTGTCAAAGTGCCATTTTAGCCCATGGTACAAAATTTTCAAAAAAACATAGCAACTGAAATTAGAGTCTAGATTTATTTTATCTAAGCTAGGGTTGTTTTCTACTAGGAATATTCCATAAATAATGTACACAGAAGTCTTCTCCAGTGAACAAATACTTGATCAGATGCGACGGCGGTCATGGCAGGAGGACCATTAGCCCTAATAGAAAGCACCTAAATTAGACGTGAAAGAATAGCAGAAATCTGCAGTGGACAGGAAAGGGGCAGTCTCAGTAACCTTTCTGACACATTGGAGGGTAGGAAAATGACATGGTGTGACGTCTTACAGAATGAATCACCTATGTGACATTTGGTCCATAAAGAGATTTTCACAGGCGGTGACTAGAAGCACCCCCACAGTGGCAACTAAACAAAAACATGGCTCCGAAAAGAAAAGTTTAAGTTTGTTGAATGTGGAAGAGTTTTTCCTCTTCTGAAGCACAACAATTCGATTGCTGCTTGCTGCTTTGTTTGTTTTAGGAAGTTGTGTCATGTTAAATAAAAGTAAGTATTACACGTGCCTCCTGGTTGCATAAAATGGTTTATGGCTGTTGTATAAGTATCACCTCTACATGTTGGTACTGATGAACAACAATCGGACTATTTCCTTAATGCATGAAAAAGGTGAAAATGCGTCACTTGTGAAATGTGTGAAATGCTGTCTCTAAAATCTGCTACCTACAAGAATACACACAGACATGCCTCACTTTAAATGGTTTGTATCAGTTTTGAAATAAATTTCAAAGCATTGCTCATTCTATATGTCGATCCCCCCTTCTTCCTTAATCAGTACATTGCTCCTTGAAGATAGAGATTTTTGACAAAAAGAGCCCTTACATCGCCAGGAGTGTCTCCCCTCCCCCTGAACCTATTTCTTATTGAGGCTTTGTTGTAAAAGTCGATGAATTGTTTTAACCAGGTCTCGATTGGATTGGGTTTCTGAGCGTCTGGCGGGGAGAAGATAAGACCTGTTATCTTTTTCTGACAAATCTGCAACCTCTCTCTGTCCTCCCCATATGTGGACAATGAAAGAGGAAAAGTGAATGAAAGAGACAGAGGACAGAATAAAATCAACACAGATCATTAATAATAGTGTTAATGCTATTGCAAAGCACATGAAAATTGTCTAGTCTTAAACTTATAAGTACTGGCTAAGGTTAAAGTTGTTCTCTATGCTTATTGACCATTTTATTAGGTACACTTTACTAGTACTGGATTTTAGTACTGACTTAATTCAACAAGATGCTTCCTCAGAAATTGTGCTCCATACTAACACGATAGCTTCATGCATTTGCTGCAGATTTGTCAGATGCACATCCATGATGTGAATCTCCTATTCCACCATATCCCAAAGGTGCTCTGTTGGCTTGAAATTTGGTGACTGCGGAGGCCATTTCAGTACAGTGAACTCATTGTGACGTTCAAGAAACTAGTCTGAGATGATCTGAGCTTTATGACATGGTGCGTTATCTTGCTGGAAGCAGCCATCAGAAGTTGGGTACACTGTGGTCATAAAGGGATGGACATGGACATTTCTGTATTGTTGCTGCTGCAACGCCCGAATTTCCCCATTGGGGATCTTATCTTATCTTATCTTATCTTACATGGTCAGCAACAACAGTCAGGTAGGCTGTGCCATTTGAACAATGCACAGTTGTTACTGAGGGACTCAGACTAAGCCAGTAAAATATCCACCATGCCATTATGTGACCACCACCAGTCTAAACTGCTGATACAAGGTAGGATGGATTTGTGCTTTCATGTTGTTTAAGACAAATTCTGATCCTACCAATAAAATGTTGGAGCAACAATAAATCAAACCAGGTAACTTCTATTGTCAGATTTTGGTGAGCCAGTGTGAATTGTAGCCTCAGTTTTCTATTCTTACCTGACAGAAGTGGCACCTGGTGTGGTCTTCTGCTGCTATAGCCCATCTGCTTGACATTATTTAAGTTACTGTTGTCTTCCTATCAGCTCAAAGGAGTCTGGCCATTCTCCTCTGACCTCTGGCATCAACAAGGCATTTTTGCCTGGAAAACTGATGCTCACTCTGCAATTTTGCTTTTTCAAATTATTCTCTGTAAACCATAGAGATGGTTGTATGGGAAAATCCCAGTAGATCAGCAGTTTCTCAGATCAGCCCATTTGGCACTTAATCACTTAACTCACTTTTTTTCCCCATTCTGATGACTGGTTTACCTAATAAAATTGCTGGTGAGTATATAGTGATGGCGTGGACATAACTGAATATAAATGCAATCAGAAAGACAATGATGTTACCAAAGCCTCTCTCTGTGAAAAGGTATCCTGTCAAAAAGTGAAAAGTTGGGGAAGTGTACATGTCGATAAGTCATCATGAGCAGAGGTCAGAGGAGAATGACCATACTGCTTCAAGCTGACAGAAAGGCTGCAGTAACTCAAATAACCACTTGTTATAATCAAGGTAGGCAAGAAGAGCATCTTTGAAAACAGAACAGGTCCAACCTTTAAAGAGATGGGCTATAGCAGCATAAGACCACACTGGATACCACTCCTGTCAGTTAAGAACAGGAAACTGAGTCTACAGTTCCCATGGGCTCACCAAATTTGGACTACAGAAGATTGGAAATGTGTTGCCTGATCTGATCAGTATCAATTTTTGCTGCAAAATTCAGATAGAGCACCTCTGGGATGTGATGGAATGCGAGATTTGGATTTTGGATGGGCATCTGACAAATCTGCAACAACTGCATGATGCTGCCATTGTCTTATCACAGCCTTTCTAGTAGCTCGCCCATCAAGCTTGCAGCTGTGGGAAGCAGTGCACCAGCGGACATGCACCATTATTTACAGTGCGAAAACATCACTTTCATCGATTTCCTTTAGAGGGCAATGTTAGGGGAAGCAACTGGTCCATTTTAATCTAGAAAAGATAAGAAAATAAAATATCCTTGTATTGATTCAACTCGGTATGTCTGAAATCTGTTTATTTGCAATAAGTTCCTCCATTACTTAATGTGTTTTGTAATTCTGATAAATTTTTTTAACAGACATAGTTTAGGTCTGAAGCATTTTTTGTTCTATTTTTTATTGCCATCAAGATTTTTAAAATTTTTTTATAAAAACTTGTTTTACTAAGGTCAGCCTTACAGGTTATTAGCCTATAATACATATCAGTCTTGATATCAAGTTTGCACTCCATGATCTCACATGTCCTTCCAAAGAAATGCAGTTGAGCCTACGAGTGGAACTAGACAATAAATAATGACTTAATTTTAGCCACAGCGAGACATATTATCTTAAAAGTAAATGACTGTTATGTTTTAAATGACACACTTTCCTTCCCTCTTGTTGTTTTGCAGGAGGCTAAAATAAGCATCTGTTGTGGTTCTGTCTAATTTACTGTTTAGCTATCAGCCATTTCCCTCAGGAAAAGTCTTAACGAGTATTTAATTAATGACATTGATTCATTTGTTGCTGCTTCATAGATCGGACACTGAGATCAGACACAGCAATGTCTTTAATTGTTTCTCAGACCTTGACTTACTTTATCACTTGGTGTTTGACGCTACATACACTGCATTTCTTTAAATCTCGCTCTGATTTCTTTCACATGCACCTGTGTGCTACCTTTCATTGGTTTTATTTGGTTTAATTAGTGGTCAACCAGAAGCAGTCAGCTGTACAATGCAATCTAATTGCTCATTTAGCATTTTGTCTCTATTTTCAACTTGCCAAAATACAAGAGTGTGTAACTGGGGGTGGGCACTCGATGAGCCAAGATAAATAAGTCAGCATTGTAGACCATCATTACTGTGCCTCTGAGGTTTACCTCCTTTATTTAGACTGGTCTCTGAAGATGACGAGAGTGTGACTTTAAAGTAAAGGAGATATGCATCTCTGCAGACTCTGTGTCTGCTCTCATTATTACATACTATCTGCCTTCTGTTAATTTGATTTGTGTGTGAGCTGATTCAGTATTGATTTGATTTGAGCTAAGCTTGGCCGAGTTGAATCAAGTCAAATTATTTCATTCATTCTGGCTTTTTTCTGACATCCAAGCTACCACCACAGCCTACGTCAGTGCTAATTACACCTCTGTTACTTTTTAAGACCATCTAGGGAAAATTTTATTCAGTTCTCCAATTACTTCAAAAAGTAATAATGCGGGTACTGGAAAGGTATTAAAAAACCGGTATTTGTAATGTAGTGATGTTACTAAAAAATGCCAACTTTAGATGATCACAGTTTATATGAATGCTCTGCATGTAGAGAAATAATTTCCTCTCAGATGCAATGTTAATTAACTTTCTAACGCCCACTGTATGATGACACAATGCAGGGAAGTGGGCAGAAAAATGAAGGGAGTTGGCAGTGAAATTTGTGACGTCTTGATTATGGGAGAGACTTGGATTATTTGACCAAGTTGTTTTCCTTTCTCCGATGGCTATCTGCTAATGAACTTCTGAGTAGAAAAGACAAACACAATAATGGCCTATTGACCTCCAGAAGAATGTCTTCACTGTTGCAACCATCTCTTTGTGAAAGAGTCTGTTGGTTAACATTTCTGTCTATATTTCACAGAGCTGGGACTTCAGCCATTATACACTGCCTGCCTGCTTTCTCACCTGCACAGTTCACGTTGTAAATGGGTGTATTTCCACATGAACAACAACCTTTTTCAAAACATAATCAAGCAGTTTTGGTGGTGAAAACAAAGGGACGCAAAGTGCAAAACTCAAATCTCCAAACTTGTGATTTACCCTTTATGCTGACTTTATCACTGATGTTCATGTCCATTATTGCTATAGCTGGCACATGAGTGCCACTGACACCTGTCTGATGGCAACAGCTTCTAATAAACTGTCAGTATTTGGGATGAGAAAAAGTTAAAAAGTAAGATTTTTGAGTCAAGACACAGTTATCAGACAAATTTCACTGATATTCTATATCACATCTGTTTAAGCCACACAAAAACCAACCTCTGGTTGCCTGAATGGTGTCTCAATTATATAACACTTTCATAGTTATACTAATTAAATACATGAGATCAGGGTATAACGTTATCCCCCACCAGACATAAAAAAAAGATACTCCCACTCTTGTCTGTGACAGTCTGCAGTCAGAAAGGCATGCTATGGAGGGTGTATCTGACGAAATGTTATGCATGTGGTTTGGCTTTGCAAATGATGCAGCAGCCACATTTCAGTGTGAAAACATGAGCCCTAACCTGACCGCCATTCGCTGCATCAATTATAAGTTAGAACCTATTTTCTTTAAGCTGCAAAAAATTACAGAGCTGAGTCATTTTCACAAATTTATTGACTCAAAAACCCTAAAAGCTGGTGGGAACCTACCCCAGCTGTCATCATACTAGAGGCAGGGTACACCGTGGACAGGTTGGCAATCTATCAAGGTCACTCAGTCCGGTTGCTGGGGGTGGGCAATGGAGGTAGTCCCTCACTGGTCTTCTGAGGTCCCTCCCTGCCTCCACCTCAAAGCGATTTCTCTCCTGACGGCCTCTTCCAGGGCTGATGGACGATCGTTGGGGTTCACTGGGGTTGAGGCTGGGACCTGTCCTTAAACTACCAGTCCTGGCCAGCCACAAGAACCTTACCCAAAGCCTGGCACTGTGGTTTCACCTGAGCTGTGGTCTGCATGCCAGATACCCAACTCTCTTCACTCCTCTGGAAGGAGCACGGAGGGGTTCAGTGTCTCCTCCCCGAGGCTAATCCCTCCTCTAAGGGTTGGGGCCAGAGTAGGATGAAGCGCCTGGGGCTTTTTCCAGCTCCTTTTAAAAATCCTGTCTCTGGTTGTGGCAGTTAAATAGGCCCACTGAAGTGAAGTCGCACACCAGGCTGAATGGGGCTAAGTGAATGAAAGATTGAATTGTGGCATATTAAAACAGTGTTTACTGTGTGGTATTGATATGTTTGATTGGCTCACTTGCTTATGCAAGAGGAAAACATTTGGCTAAGGATGTTGTGTATATGAATGTAATCATATAATAAGAATTATATATCTATATCTATCTATCTATCTATCTATCTATCTATCTATCTATCTATCTATCTATCTATCTATCTATCTATCTATCTATAAGTGTGTATGTATATATATATACTTCTGTGACTTTGGGGAAAGCCAGGTAGATTGTTTGTCCCCATTCTTTGTGCTAAAGAAATTAAACAAAGCATAGTTTCCACCTTTTAAAGCTGTCCCTTTAGTAACAAACAGAAATGTTTGTCCATCATGAAAGCAGGACTAGTGTACTGGAAATTCTGGATGTGTACAAGAACTGATGAAGCATACCCTCTTGCAGTTTTAGTTTCCATCTCACAGGGAATCTGTTGACTCAAGGAAAACAAACAAAACGGACCTGAGGCAGGAAATGGTCTACAAATAGTAAACTAACCCGCTAGGTTTACACGAATCTTCATAAGAAATGACCACTTGACAAAACCTATTTGAGTCGCTTCAGGTTATCCAACTGGAGGAGCCTCCCTGAATAATTCACTCTGTTTTTTATGACAGATTTATTGTTCAAAAACATGTTAAGATCAAAAGTGAGGCTTGAAATGTTTATCACTGCTCCCTTGCAGCAAGAAGGTTCTCTGTTTGGAGCGTTTTGAGTTGACTCTAAACGGACCATAGGTCTGCATGTGAGAGCAAATGTTAATCTGCCTCTGAAGTTTAGCCCTGTGATTGTTCAAGACTGTTCAAGATTCAAAGATTCTTTATTGTAATGTCATTCTGCACTTACATGAGAATGGAGTGAAATTGGTTACTGAGGCCCCAGTGAACAACTGATAACAGCAGTAAATAAAATAAAACAAAATAAAATGATATAAGAAATAAAACAAGAAAAATAAGTATTCAGTATCAGCTGAGGCATGCTGCAGAGGAATAGGTGGGTATATGGTTTAAGGTTACTTGAAAGTACATATAATGCTGTAACCAATGTTGTTTTTTGTTCATGTGAAGTTTGTACAGTAATGTGTATATCTCTGAATGTTTGTTAAACAGTGATGCTTAATTTTATGTACAATAGTACATGTTTGCTAGCCATGTAAACAATTAAATAACTAAACGGGGAAGCTATTGTTATTCAAATCCCATTTCTAGAAAAGTTTAAATATTTTCCAAAATACAAAAAAATAGAAGAACCGGTGATACATAAAGTCCCATGAACCTTTGTTTAACTGAAAAAAGCAAAAAGAAAATATTTTCAATAGTTTTACTGACCAGGTAAATTATATATTGCAAATATGCATAAATTTAAAATTTGATAGTTGGAACACACTCAGTAAAAGTTGAGACAGAGGCACTGTGTTTCATCATCTTTTCTTTTAATAAAATGTTTTTTGTTAATAAAGTATTCTGATTCTTAAAAAATGCAATTTCCTCCCTGAGATTAATAAAATATTCTGATTCTGATTAATTCTTTAGGAACTGAGGATACAAATTGTTGTAGTTTTGCAACTGGAAATTTTATCTTTTATTACTTGATAAAGCCCTCAGCAGTCCATGGCCCATTGTCCGATTTTCCTCTTCATGATGCACTATACATTTTCAATAGGAGATGGATCTGAATGGGCAGCAGGCCAGTCAAGCACACACACTCTTTGTCAATGAAGCAACGTGCTTGTAGCCCGTGCAGAATGTCATCTGGCATTGTTGTGCTGAATTAAGCATGGATGTCTTGAGAAGAGATGACACCTTGATTGGCACCATATGTCCCTCTAAAATCCTAATATATACCTCAGAGTCCATGGGACCTTTATATGCATGCAACTCAGCCATGCCATGGGCACTGATGCACTCCCATACTATCTAACACTACGTTCTCACTGCAGGCAAAAGTGGCTCAAATCTGATTTTTTTGCCCATATGTGACTCAGATCTGATTTGTCCATGACATTTTGACACTCAAAACTCCTTGGTTGCCATATGCTCTGGCTGCTCTCCCACCTGATGCAAACGCTTACTCCCTTTTTACCTCTCTCCCGGTTACACAGTCATCTGGATAATTACCTTTGTCAAGAAGCATTGAGAATTCAGAGCCCTCGCCCAGCATAAACATCATATGAACTGGCATAATGATAGGCCATAGACGACTGAAATAATTATGGGCCAATGCAAATGTAACCACTGCAATGATAAGTGATTTGTCAACATATGTTGGAAAGATGAAGTATTGAAGCAATGATGACTAAAGCTGAATAGATATAAATGTCAAAATAAGGTTGGGTTAAAAATAAGCAACTTTTTGAATTGATGCAACTAACAACAATGTCAAACAACTAATAGTATAATGGGTATTGAACTGATTAAGATTTGAAGTGTGACCTTTCCTCTGAAAGCTAAATAGAGCAGAGTATGGTAACTCAGAAAAGGGGAACAGGAAACAGCTGGCTGACTGGTCTTGGATTGTGCAAGATGTCTCCTGTGCAAAAAAGGGGAAGTGCAGTAGACACAAGGATCCACCGTAGACAGGA